>CM059580.1:15232071-15423634 GCA_030386875.1 Morinoia aosen | reverse complement strand
GAGGTAGCGTTACCAGGTGTGGGGGAGGTAGCATTACCAGCTGTGGGGGAGGTAGCATTACCAGCTGTGGGGGAGGTAGCATTACCAGCTGTGGGGGAGGTAGCGTTACCAGCTGTGGGGGAGGTAGCGTTACCAGCTGTGGGGGAGGTAGCGTTACCAGCTGTGGGGGAGGTAGCGTTACCAGCTGTAGGGGAGGTAGCGTTACCAGCTGTGGGGGAAGTAGCATTACCAGCTGTGGGGGAGGTAGCGTTACCAGCTGTGGGGGAGGTAGCGTTACCAGCTGTGGGGGAGGTAGCGTTACCAGCTGTGGGGGAGGTAGCGTTACCAGCTGTGGGGGAAGTAGCGTTACCAGCTGTGGGGGAGGTAGCGTTACCAGCTGTGGGGGGGTACCATTATCAGCTGTCGTGTGGGCAGAGCTGCTGTGTGTTCTGAGAGGCGGGGCAAAGGTACCATCTGTCTTCACACAGCACTAGCACACACACACATCGCATCTGGTACACACACGCACAGCTGGCACACACGCACAGCTGGCACACACGCACAGCTGGCACACACGCACAGCTGGCACACACGCACAGCTGGCACACACGCACAGCTGGCACACACGCACAGCCGGCCACACACGCACAGCCGGCACACACGCACAGCCGGCACACACGCACAGCCGGCACACACGCACAGCCGGCACACACGCACAGCTGGCACACACACCACAGCTGGCACACACACACACACATACCCCAGCTGGCACACACACACACACCACAGCTCACACACCACAGCTGGCATACACACAATACAGCTGGCATACACACAATACAGCTGGCACCCATGTTCATATTTTTCTGGCTACCCGAAAAACCCACGAAGTTTGCTCCTTTGCTACATTTCCAACTCCCTGGCAATGTGGCACCCCACATAGGGCTCCCTCGTTACATGTGTGCGGTAGTACGGTCTCGTTTGCTACCCAATTGACTCCGCGGCTACCCGCTACGCACATACGCTCCTACTATCTGCTCCCTTGCTACCTCCGTGTGCGTTTTAAAAAATACAATAAACGGATTCGAGCTCGACTCAGACGGGTCGGGCTCGACTCAGACGGGTCGGGCTCGACTCAGACGAATGTGACTCGACTCGAGACGAGTGTGACTCGACTCAAGACGAGTGTGACTCGACTCAAGACGAGTGTGACTCGACTCAAGACGAGTGTGACTCGACTCAAGACGAGTGTGACTCGACTCAAGACGAGTGTGACTCGACTCAAGACGAGTGTGACTCGACTCAAGACGAGTGTGACTCGACTCAAGACGAGTGTGACTCGACTCAAGACGACTGTGACTCGACTCAAGACGAGTGTGACTCGACTCAAGACGAGTTTGACTCGACTCAGACGAGTGTAACTCGACTCAAGACGAGTGTGACTCGACTCAAGACGAGTGTGACTCGACTCAAGACGAGGGTAACTCGACTCAGACGAGTGTGACTCGACTCAGACGAGTGTAACTCGACTCAGACGAGTGTAACTCGACTCAGACGAGTGTAACTCGACTCAAGACGAGTGTGACTCGACTCAAGACGAGTGTGACTCGACTCAAGACGAGTGTAACTCGACTCAGACGAGTGTGACTCGACTCAGACGAGTGTGACTCAACTCTATCATCCAAAAATTAATAGAAATAAAAAATCGTAGTATTCATAAAAAATCATAGTTCCCAATACAAAAAGTACACCCCAACGCGCAATAACGAAATAAAGAAAAACTGCAATAGCTCCATACAGTTTTAGTCGTAGAAAAATATTCTTAATGAAATGAACCAAGTTCCAACGCGTAAGAGTAACACAGTAAACGCCCTAACAAATCACCCGCTCAGGGTTCATCAAGAAAAACGCAAACGGACGCACGTTTTTCACACGACCCTTCAATGGGTCGGACCACAAGCAACGTGCTAATAAACAATACAAAAATAATAAACTATTAACAAAATTAATACAGGGTTGGTTTAAAAAAAATATGCCCGATATTTATCAATTTAGTTTAATAATTACATTGGTAAGAGATTAAATTAAATGTTGGTTTAAGCCTCCCTAACCGCAAAAAAAGGCGTTCCAATGAGAGGAAGGAATAAGGTACGATTTAGTATGGAGTTGAAGAGAAGTGGGATATATTCAGAAGGGACATAAAAAACAGTAAGTTAAGAAAGAAGTTCATGAAACAGAATAAAAGTTGAAGAAAAAAGTGTTAGGTGCTGAAAACATGACAGCAGTCAACCGGAAGATAGTCCATAACGAAGCAAAAAATCTTATTCTATTGAAACGAAGGGAAAGCCTACCTGACCGTTAGGTCGGGACCTCACATATTCCTCCTCGGAGCGCTAATTCCCATAGATTTAACTAAAACTTTCTACACTTCCTGTATTTCAAATAGTTTAACTTGTTTTTTATTTTACCAAAATCGAACTTCGCTAAGATCCGCCGACCTTCTTTCGATGATCGCAGGAGGCGGATTACTTTCTCTTTTTTCATTATTTGACCTTTAGCAAAGAGTCCTTTAGCAGCCAAAATCAAACATTTTTCCTCTACTTCTGTAAAATGATTATGCCTAAAATCTCCGGGATCGCTCAACTCTGCGTTCTCGTCTAATGGAGGCAACATTGATGATCCAGCATTGGGTTCTTGCTCCTGAGGACGGGGTGCATTCTTCAGGCTCAGGTTCGCAGGTGATGGCGGATTTTCGGGAGGTTGATGGCAGATGGATGATGAAGTTGGTGTGTCTCTTGAGGTTGACGGTTCACAAGCTGGCTGCACCAACACGTTTCGGAGCTGTCTCGGAACATCTACGCAGTACTTTGGCTTGTCGTAAAGGAAATAGCTCCGGCTGACCGAGGGCTCCCTGTGGCGCATTTTTGCAGCCGGAGCTGCTTCCTTCAAATTATAATTCAAGACTGCACACCTAGCCTGATTATGATTACAACCATGAACCGAGCGAAGATGGCGAGGTAGGTGAAATAGCTTCTTCGTGCAATGGGGGCACTGAAAACGTCGTCGGGGTTTGCGGGCTTGTGAAGGCCTTTCTAAGCTTCCATCGTCCCGGTCGGTCATGTTACTGGCCGGAGCAGAGGCGGTGGCATCCCAGACTTCGTCATCATCGCTGGAATCCCGGACTTCGTCATCATCGCTGGAACCCCGGACTTCGTCATCATCGCTGGAACCCCGGACTTCGTCATCATCGCTGGAACCCCGGACTTCGTCATCATCGCTGGAACCCCGGACTTCGTCATCATTGCTGGAACCCCGGACTTCGTCATCATTGCTGGAACCCCGGACTTCGACATCATCGCTGGAACCCCAAACTTCGTCATCGTCGCTCGACGAATACTCCACTAATCTTATTTGTTTTTTTCCTTCCATTCCGTCCATTGCTGTGCCACACACAGCGAGCGGGTCGAACTATTTTTAATTCAAAAGAAAATATAAAATAATTAGTTTTAATTCTACTTAATAGACTTAAAATAATCTTAAAAAATGTGTCACTCACGCTATGGACCCCCTGTTCGTTATAAAAGAGTTTGTACTGGTGTTCATAAGAGCGTAATTTTGTAGAGAATAACGTAGCGCGGAGATGGGCTGAAGTCAATTGATCTACATGGTTTTACAGAACAACCAACTAGTGCCACTAGACCATGGGTTCTCAAACTTTTTCCAGCCAAGGACGACTTTTATTACACAGAAATAAGCTGAAGACCCCCTCCCATGTGTTCCCCTAACGAATGTTTGTATATATATATTATACGCTCTGTTTCATATCAAGTCATGGGAAGCTGTAAATAAATACCTTACCTGCATGTACTGTCGAATTCGTTGAATTTTGCGGACCCCTGTCAAAGTGCTACGGACCCCTGGGGGTTTGTGGACCGCTGCACTAGAGGTTACATTTATGCATGTTTACAGCCCTGCAGCAACCAGTTTATTGACCCTAAGAGAAAAAGTTCGAGCTAAACTGTACCGATTCACTCCCGAGAGATGCACAGAAGTTCTTTACAAGGTAAACAAATGGACCAAGATTTTTTCTAGTAAGAATTGGCTAAAAAGACTGTGTACCTATAGCAGACAGGTGACTATGCTGATAGCTAAATCACTGAAGCATTAAAACATGCAATCAGTACGAAGATAATTGCATAGTTAGTATACAAATGAACAGTAACAAGCTATAGAAGCGGTCATAACCGAAAATTCGATATTGACACTCCAATCTAACCTTTTCGCCTTTTGCATGCGTTTTTCGCCGCTCAAGTAATTAAATCGCTTGGGCGGCAAAAGACATGCATGCTCCGGCGAAAAAGTTAGACTGGGACCAGTGATTGACTACCAGTTGACCTTTACCTTCTGCAAATTAAACAGAGTACCGATAGTTATTGTACCAAGTTACGCGTCCCATTTCACCTTCAGTAACCAGCGCATGGCAAGACACATGAAGTCCTAAAATAAAGGAAAAGCAATTGAATATAAACAGGCACCCAATGAGGAATTAATACCTCCCGAGAGGTGAAGAAAGTAGAAGGAAATTCCCCAGCCAAAACAAATATCTCACTCCAAACTGAAGAAGAAATGTGGTACAACATACTGCAGCTGAAGTATTAAACTTGACTTACCATGGTGACTACTGATTTTCACTCCCAAATTTTACTACTTTTTACTACTTTTTACTACCTCCAACAGAAAAAATTTACTACCTATTTTTTACATAATGAATGTTGTCCAAATGTCCAGATGGTAAGTCATCAGCCTATAATGAGTAGTATGAGTCAATAGTACACGCAATACAAAAGGTTCAAAAAGGTTCCAAGTTCCTTAATACTTAAAATACTTCATACTAAATGCATCAACCAAAACGTTGTGAAAAATTTACCTAAATTTCTTAGGTACCTCGTCCTAATGGACTCCATCGAATGTTAAGACAAAGAACCTTGTCTTAACATCTTTCAACTATGAGGACAACCATTCATGGTATGCAAAAAATAAACCAACTGGAAACTAGTTGACACCAGGTAATTGTCAGATCACTTTACAGTAGGATAGAATATCAGGGAACTTCATTATGACCAAACACTATGGCACTTGGTAAATTTGAGCTTGTGAACTATTGAACGAATGTGAATATGTGAACGAATTTTTGTAAACTATATTTATCGTACCTCAAAATCTAAATTGGCACCCTAATTGCGATCAATAATGATAACAAATAGGTTATTA
This sequence comes from Morinoia aosen, assembly GCA_030386875.1. Classification (NCBI taxonomy): domain Eukaryota; kingdom Metazoa; phylum Arthropoda; class Malacostraca; order Amphipoda; family Talitridae; genus Morinoia; species Morinoia aosen. The sequence goes on along the minus strand of CM059580.1, from coordinate 15,418,384 downwards.
AAAAAATTTTATGGAACGAATCACAAAAAATGCAAATTTCATGTAACTTTCATATGCATGCATATAGTATCAGGTTGTAACATAAGTTCTGTCCAATTGTTGAGCTTTATGTTTAGGGCAAGATTACTTCAATTTAGCTTGTTAATGTTGTATGCTTATGTCTGGTAATTAATAAAATATTATTTTTTCTCTCAGATCGTGTGATTATTATCGTAATTAATAACTATTTTAGCTCTAATGTAAACTCCAAGTAAAGAGCATGTCAGGCATATTTTACTGTTTGAATTTCATAAAGGCAATACGGCAAGCTCAGCAGCAAAAACACTTAGACACTTACGGAAATGATGTTGTGGATGAAAAGACCTACAGAAGATGGTTTTTTGTTTCAAAAAGGATGACTACAGTCTAAAAGATGAACCAAGAGCAGGATGCTCAAAAAAACTCAATTCTGAGCAATTGCAAGCTGCCATTGATGAAAATAAAACCTGCACCACTAGAGAACTGAACAAAACCTCAAATGTAAGCCATATGACCATATTTCAGGTAATGAAAAGACTTGGCAAAATCTCAAAGGCTGAGAGACAGGGCCCACACGATTTGTCAGAAATCAACAGGCAACAACGTGCGACCTGTTGTGTTTCACTGTGTTCTCATGAACTTCAGGCACATTTTCTACACCGAATCATAACTGGCGACGAGAAGTGGATCCTTTACAACAATGTTACAGGTACAAGACAGTGGCTAAGTTGTAGTTCAAAGCCAATTCCACAGCCGAGAAGTTGAATGCACCCCAAAGAAATTATTTTGAGTGGATGCTGGGATTTGAAGGGAATTGCTTATTATGAATTAATGGGTGACAATCAAACAAAAGCATTTGAAATTTACTGTCAGAAGCCAAGTCGTTTAAAAGCAGCTTTACAGGAAAAACGGCCTTCTTTGATCAATCCAAAAGAAGTGATTCTGTACCATGACAATGCCAGACTCCACACTTTAAGCGCAACCAAAACTCCCATTGAAGAATTTGGCTGGGAAGTCATGCATCACCCACCATATTTTCCCGATCTTGCTCCAACCGATTTTCATCTTTTCAGGAAAATGTCCCATTTAATTGGGACAAAGGCTTACTTCAAGAGAAGAGGTCGAAATGAAACTAGTTTCTTTTTTTGAGTCTAAACTGGCTAAATTTCATGAAGAAGAAATCAAAAAGCTTATGGCAAAATGGGAGGACGTAATTAATAAAAATGATGACTATATTGAAGACTAAACAAATATATTTTTGAAAGGATTTTTGCTTTATTTCAAACCTAAAAAATGGACAGAACTTCTGTTACAACCTGATAGAAGACAGAACTTTAATAAGATGAAGCATCACCATGCTCCTCTGACAACATCTTGGAGGTAACTGAACTGAATCCGTGAGTCGCCATAACTGCCAAAAGGAACTTAATTCTCATAAATGATTACATTTTGTTTTAAAAGATGTTTTCACAGCATAATTCTTTCAGTATTTGGACATAAATTAATGTCATATGAAAGAGAAAACTTTCAGCTTTACGAAGAGGTAAGTTTTTCCGCAAAAAAAAAATTGATAGTTACAGTAAATTGTTATTGTTCCCCTCACACCAAAACGGACAGAATAAACTCCAGTCTTTCCAAAGGAAGATTTTAGTGCTGGATGTAAATGAATTGCAGAGAAGTTCCTTTGACAGCTTTGCCAAAGGATTGTGATGTACTGATGTTAAATTGAGGATGTAATGATGTATTGCAAAATGATACATTTAAAATTGTGATCCAAGGAATGTGATGTGAAAAAGTTGATATGTAAATCCAGTTTTTCCCTCAAATTGCACATAAAATCACATCATAGTTTTGATTGCATTGAAGAGCGTAGTGTGAGAATATTCATCTTTGAATAAGAATTATTATATTATATAAGAAAGTTTTAGCCTCCCTTAACCACGACAAAGATGTTCCAAGAGAGGAAAGAGGAAGGCACCATTTAGTATATAGTTGAGGGAACGCGGAATCTATGCACAAGGTGCACAGAAACAGTAAGCTAGGAAAGAAGTTCATGAAACAAGAAAAAAGTTGAAGAAGAAAGTAGTAGGTGCTGAAAAACAGGACAGCAGTGAACCGAAAAAAGACGGTCCGTAACAAAACAAAAACCTATTTTATTACAACAAATAGGAAGCCTACATAACCTTTAGCTCAGGCCCTCACATAGTCCCCCTGGGAGCACCAATTCCCATAGATACAATAGTTGTATCCCCCTGAGGGGCTTTGAATAAGAATTGGAAGAGGTTATATCACTTGGTTCTTCACTGGTTATATTTTATACTCACATTTGTAAGGTATAGTTAAATGATGCAATAATTTGGGTGAAGTGCTATTATTAATCTTAGGGCAAGGACACTTAAATGCCTTATATATGACGAGAGATAAGTTTGTTCTTCGAAGGTAATGCAATTGGGTATATCCAAAGAAAATCATCATAAGACAAAAATGTTGAATATTATAGAGAGAAATAGCCACCCAATATTTATAATTTAAAAAACTCAAGCAGGAAACTGAATTCCATCTTAGAAAAGTTTACAGTCCTTAATTATTTACTGGTCATTAGCCTAAAAATTTATGAAATGGCGTTGAAGAAATGTAAAATTTAAACATTGAAATGGCCTAAATGAACCTCTCATCATAAAACAATTCAAAATCTTTCATATCAAACTGAATTAGAAAAAATGAACTATTTACACGGTCGTTTGCAAAAATTTTGGAATATTTATCTATTTTGTCCCCCAATCCTGAAATTACATCCCGCCTTACAGGAATGTTTCACATAAACTGCGGCAAATAGCTAATGCTGGGAGAAATAAATTTTAAACAATCTTAATACACTTTATACATATGCACATTACTTCCAATTTTCCGAAAATTATTCCATTTCACAATTTTTTACTACCCAGAGGTAAATTTTACTACTTTTTACTACTTTTTTTACTACTTCTCAAATTTTACTACTTTTTACTACTTTTTACTACTTTACTACCTAGTAGACACCCTGCTTACCTTTGGAGCTCCTTTCTTTGGCTGAGCAGCTTTTGCAGCTGGCACAAACACACCACACCTGGCACACACACACACCACACCTGGCACACACACACACCCAAGCTGGCACACACACACACACCCCAGCTGGCACACACACACACCACACCTGGCACACACACACACCACACCTGGCACACACACACACCACACCTGGCACACACACACACCACACCTGGCACACACACACACCCAAGCTGGCACACACACACACACCCCAGCTGGCACACACACAAACCACACATGGCACACACACACACCTGGCACACACACACACCCAAGCTGGCACACACACACACCCCAGCTGGCACACACGCACACACCCCAGCTGGCGCACACACCGCAGCTGGCACACACACCCCAGCTGGCACACACACACACCCCAGCTGGCACACACACACACACACACCCCAGCTGGCACACACACACACTCCAGCTGGCACACACACACTCCAGCTGGCACACACACACACACACCCCAGCTGGCACACATACACACACCACAACACTCACCAGATGGTCCCGCAAGTTCGAGCGACAATTGAAGTTCTTGCCGCAATAATCACACTGGAACCCACGTCGGGGTGGTGGGGGGACCCCACATTCTCCCCCGACACCCCCATCGGGGGATGCCGACGCGTTCTGGGGGAGAGAGTGGAGGTTCTGTTACATTGTATGGTGCCTCCAAAAGCAACGAAGGCATTCTAATGAGAGGAAGAGGGAGGCACCGTTGGCTATGGGTTAGATTAAATTAGATGTTAATTTAAGCCTCCCTAACTAATTAAAATAAGCGCTCCAAAGAGAGGAAGGAGGAAGGCACCATTTAGTATGGAAATAAGAGCGCGCAGAATCTATGCAGAAGGCCTCCCTAACGGATGGAAATATGCGTTCCAAAGTGAGGGAAGCAGCATCTAGCATGGAGATAGATAAGAGAATGCGGAATGTATGCAGAAGGTGCATGAATATAGAAAGTTGGGAAAGAAGTTCATGAAACAAGATCAAAGTTGAAGAAGAAAGTAGTAGGTGCTGAAAAACAGGACAGCAGTGAACATAAAAAAGGTAGTTCTTAACGTAGATAAAAACATATTTCAACAAGAAGAAGGCCTACCTAACTCTCAGCTCAGGCCCTCACATAGTCCCCCTAGGAGTGCTAGTTCCCATAGATACAATAGCTGTATCCCCCAGAGGGGAACAAAACAAAAAACTCATTTGATTTCTATAAAACGTAAGCATTTCAATCCTTTAGCTAGGGACCTGACACTTTCCCCTTGAGAGCACTAACATAAATACAATTACACGCCCCACTACCAGGATTGGCCCTAAACAACCCATTTAAAAAACATCAAGAAAGCAACCTCGAGTCCAGTATGTTTTTTAAAATATAAATTCACATAAGAATGCACTAAGCAGGCACCATCCGGATTTTATTGTTTTCCTTTAATTGGCTCCATTTGCAAACTTAATATATTTAAAATCAAAGACAAATAGCCATACAACCTAATGGAGCCCAATCAAACTCAATAAAAAATCCAAAAATCAACAAAACCCAATAAAACCCCAAAAAAATCAAACTCAATAAAAAACCAAAAATCAACAAAACCCAATAAAACCCCAAAAAAAATCAAACTCAATATAAAACCAAAAATCAACAAAACCCAATAAAACCTCAAAAAAAATCAAACTCAATAAAAACCAAAGATCAACAAAACCCAATAAAACCCAAAAAAAATCAAACTCAATAAAAAAAACAAAAATCAACAAAACCCAATCAAACGCAATAAAAAACCCTATACCACTCAATAAAACCCAATAACCCTACCCCCTTCCAAAAAACTGGTGGGCTGTTCTTCAAGAACCCTGATTTCATCCCGCCAGAATAAAAAAACGGATTTCGACCAACCCTGAATAAAACCCTAGAAAACCCAGGTTTCATCCAATCCAGAATAAAAAAAACGGATTTCATCCAACCCTGAATAAAAAAACGGATTTCATCCAACCCTGAATAAAAAAAACGGATTTCATCCAACCCTGAATAAAAAAAACGGATTTCATCCAACCATGAATAAAACCCCAGAAAACGCAGATTTCATCATACCCAAAATAAAAAACACGGATTTCACTCAACCCAGAATAAAAAAACGGATTTCATCCAAGCCTGAATAAAATCCCCCCAAAAACCCGGGTATCATCCATCCCCCAAAAACTCGGATTTCATCCACCCATAGATAAAACCCAAAAAAACCTGGGTTGTTGCCAACCCTACCCACTACCCACCAGGGTGGGCTGCAGCAGCAGGTCGGGGGCGGGGTGGGCGGTGCGACGGTGGGCCTTGAGGGCTGCGAGGCTCAACAGCTGCTCCCCGCACGTGGCACACTTCACGTTCCCTGCAGGGGTACGCGGGTACTTGGATGTGGGAGGACTCGATTGTGGGGGGGACTCGATTGTGGGGGGGGGGACTCGGTTGTGTTGTGGGGGGACTCGGTTGTGTTGTGGGGGGACTCGGTTGTGGGGGGGGACTCGGTTGTGGGGGGGGACTCGGTTGTGGGGGGGGGGACTCGGTTGTGGGGGGGGGACTCGGTAGTGGGGGGACTCGGTAGTGGGGGGACTCGGTAGTGGGGGGGGGACTCGGTTGTGGGGGGGGACTCGGTTGTGGGGGGGGGACTCGGTTGTGGGGGGGGGACTCGGTAGTGGGGGGACTCGGTAGTGGGGGGACTCGGTAGTGGGGGGACTCGGTAGTGGGGGGACTCGGTAGTGGGGGGACTCGGTAGTGGGGGGACTCGGTAGTGGGGGGACTCGGTAGTGGGGGGACTCGGTAGTGGGGGGACTCGGTAGTGGGGGGGACTCGGTAGTGGGGGGACTCGGTAGTGGGGGGACTCGGTAGTGGGGGGACTCGGTAGTGGGGGGACTCGGTTGTGGGGGGACTCGGTTGTGGGGGGGGGACTCGGTTGTGGGGGGGGGACTCGGTTGTGGGGGGGGGACTCGGTTGTGGGGGGGGGACTCGGTTGTGGGGGGACTCGGTAGTGGGGGGACTCGGTAGTGGGGGGACTCGGTAGTGGGGGGACTCGGTAGTGGGGGGACTCGGTAGTGGGGGGACTCGGTAGTGGGGGGACTCGGTAGTGGGGGGACTCGGTAGTGGAAGGACTCGGTAGTGGAAGGACTCGGTTGTGGGGGGACTCGGTTGTGGGGGGGGGGGACTCGGTTGTGGGGGGACTCGGTTGTGGGGGGACTCGGTTGTGGGGGGACTCGGTTGTGGGGGGACTCGGTAGTGGGGGGACTCGGTAGTGGGGGGACTCGGTTGTGGGGGGGGACTCGGTTGTGGGGGGGGGACTCGGTTGTGGGGGGGGGACTCGGTTGTGGGGGGGGACTCGGTTGTGGGGGGACTCGGTAGTGGGGGGACTCGGTTGTGGGGGGGGGACTCGGTTGTGGGGGGGGGACTCGGTTGTGGGGGGGGGACTCGGTTGTGGGGGGGGGACTCGGTTGTGGGGGGGGGACTCGGTTGTGGGGGGGGGGACTCGGTTGTGGGGGGACTCGGTAGTGGGGGGACTCGGTAGTGGGGGGACTCGGTAGTGGGGGGACTCGGTAGTGGGGGGACTCGGTAGTGGGGGGACTCGGTAGTGGGGGGACTCGGTAGTGGGGGGACTCGGTAGTGGGGGGACTCGGTTGTGGGGGGGGGACTCGGTTGTGGGGGGGGGACTCGGTTGTGGGGGGGGGACTCGGTTGTGGGGGGGGGACTCGGTTGTGGGGGGGGGACTCGGTTGTGGGGGGGGGACTCGGTTGTGGGGGGGGGACTCGGTTGTGGGGGGGGGACTCGGTTGTGGGGGGACTCGGTTGTGGGGGGACTCGGTAGTGGGGGGACTCGGTTGTGGGGGGACTCGGTAGTGGGGGGACTCGGTAGTGGGGGGACTCGGTAGTGGGGGGACTCGGTTGTGGGGGGACTCGGTTGTGGGGGGACTCGGTAGTGGGGGGACTCGGTAGTGGGGGGACTCGGTAGTGGGGGGACTCGGTAGTGGGGGGCCTCGGTTGTGGGGGGGCTCGGTTGTGGGGGGGCTCGGTTGTGGGGGGACTCGGTTGTGGGGGGACTCGGTAGTGGGGGGACTCGGTAGTGGGGGGACTCGGTAGTGGGGGGACTCGGTAGTGGGGGGACTCGGTTGTGGGGGGACTCGGTAGTGGGGGGACTCGGTTGTGGGGGGACTCGGTTGTGGGGGGACTCGGTTGTGGGGGGACTCGGTTGTGGGGGGACTCGGTTGTGGGGGGACTCGGTTGTGGGGGGACTCGGTTGTGGGGGGACTCGGTTGTGGGGGGACTCGGTTGTGGGGGGGGACTCGGTTGTGGGGGGACTCGGTTGTGGGGGGAATCGGTTGTGGGGGAACTCGGTTGTGGGGGAACTCGGTTGTGGGGGAACTCGGTTGTGGGGGGACTCGGTTGTGGGGGGACTCGGTTGTGGGGGGACTCGGTTGTGGGGGGACTCGGTTGTGGGGGGACTCGGTTGTGGGGGGACTCGGTTGTGGGGGGACTCGGTTGTGGGGGGACTCGGTTGTGGGGGGACTCGGTTGTGGGGGGACTCGGTTGTGGGGGGACTCGGTAGTGGGGGGACTCGGTAGTGGGGGGACTCGGTAGTGGGGGGACTCGGTTGTGGGGGGACTCGGTTGTGGGGGGACTCGGTTGTGGGGGGACTCGGTTGTGGGGGGACTCGGTTGTGGGGGGACTCGGTTGTGGGGGGACTCGGTTGTGGGGGGACTCGGTTGTGGGGGGACTCGGTAGTGGGGGGACTCGGTAGTGGGGGGACTCGGTTGTGGGGGGACTCGGTTGTGGGGGGACTCGGTTGTGGGGGGACTCGGTAGTGGGGGGACTCGGTTGTGGGGGGACTCGGTTGTGGGGGGACTCGGTTGTGGGGGGACTCGGTAGTGGGGGGACTCGGTAGTGGGGGGACTCGGTTGTGGGGGGACTCGGTTGTGGGGGGACTCGGTTGTGGGGGGACTCGGTAGTGGGGGGACTCGGTAGTGGGGGGGACTCGGTTGTGGGGGGACTCGGTTGTGGGGGGACTCGGTTGTGGGGGGACTCGGTTGTGGGGGGACTCGGTTGTGGGGGGACTCGGTTGTGGGGGGACTCGGTTGTGGGGGGACTCGGTTGTGGGGGGACTCGGTTGTGGGGGGACTCGGTTGTGGGGGGACTCGGTTGTGGGGGGACTCGGTTGTGGGGGGACTCGGTTGTGGGGGGACTCGGTTGTGGGGGGACTCGGTAGTGGGGGGACTCGGTTGTGGGGGGACTCGGTTGTGGGGGGACTCGGTAGTGGGGGGACTCGGTTGTGGGGGGACTCGGTAGTGGGGGGACTCGGTTGTGGGGGGACTCGGTTGTGGGGGGACTCGGTTGTGGGGGGACTCGGTTGTGGGGGGACTCGGTTGTGGGGGGACTCGGTAGTGGGGGGACTCGGTTGTGGGGGGACTCGGTAGTGGGGGGACTCGGTAGTGGGGGGACTCGGTTGTGGGGGGACTCGGTAGTGGGGGGACTCGGTAGTGGGGGGACTCGGTTGTGGGGGGACTCGGTAGTGGGGGGACTCGGTAGTGGGGGGACTCGGTTGTGGGGGGACTCGGTAGTGGGGGGACTCGGTTGTGGGGGGACTCGGTAGTGGGGGGACTCGGTTGTGGGGGGACTCGGTTGTGGGGGGACTCGGTAGTGGGGGGACTCGGTTGTGGGGGGACTCGGTAGTGGGGGGACTCGGTTGTGGGGGGACTCGGTAGTGGGGGGACTCGGTTGTGGGGGGACTCGGTTGTGGGGGGACTCGGTTGTGGGGGGACTCGGTTGTGGGGGGACTCGGTTGTGGGGGGACTCGGTTGTGGGGGGACTCGGTTGTGGGGGGACTCGGTTGTGGGGGGACTCGGTTGTGGGGGGACTCGGTTGTGGGGGGACTCGGTTGTGGGGGGACTCGGTTGTGGGGGGACTCGGTTGTGGGGAAAACTTGGTTGTGGGGAAACTTGGTTGTGGGGAAACTTGGTTGTGGGGAAACTTGGTTGTGGGGAAACTTGGTTGTGGGGAAACTTGGTTGTGGGGAAACTTGGTTGTGGGGAAACTTGGTTGTGGGGATACTTGGTTGTGGGGATACTTGGTTGTGGGTAAACTTGGTTCTGGGTAAACTTGGTTGTGGGTAAACTTGGTTGTGGGTAAACTTGGTTGTGGGTAAACTTGGTTGTGGGTAAACTTGGCTGTGGGGGAATTTGGATGTGGGGGAATTTGGTTGTGGGGGAATTTGGTTGTGGGGAAATTTGGTTGTGGGGAAACTTGGTTGTGGGGGGACTCGGTTGTGGGGGTACTCGGTTGTGGAGGTACTCGGTTGTGGGGGTACGCAGTTGTTGGGTACTCGGTTGGGCGTACTTGGTGGGGTATGTGGTCAGGTGGGGTACTTGGTTGGGGGTACACAGTAACCTATTCTTGTACAAGTATCCTCTACAAGTACCAGACAATGTCACAATATATGCGTACAGAGTAGTATAACATCATAGTACCTGACCAGTGCCAATCTTAAAATAAGAAACCTCAGCAGGTAGGTACTCTACCACTAAAAGCAAGTACCACTAAAATTATCTAATTTCGATGTTAATTCTGAACGGACCAATTTCGGTATTTATCTGATATTGGTACTCGAGTACCACTCCTGAGAGGTGCACTAGTAATGTGGTTCTTGAGCACCACTACTAGAGAGGTTATACATATAAGTACCCTTGGCACTTGAGCACCACTACTAGAGGGGTTACATAAGTACCCTTGGCACTTGAGCACCACTACTAGAGGGGTTATATAAGTACCCTTGGCACTTGAGCACCACTACTAGAGAGGTTATATAAGTACCCTTGGCACTTGAGCACCACTACTAGAGAGGTTATATAAGTACCCTTGGCACTTGAGCACCACTACTAGAGAGGTTATATAAGTACCCTTGGCACTTGAGCACCACTACTAGAGAGGTTATATAAGTACCCTTGGCACTTGAGCACCACTACTAGAGAGGTTATATAAGTACCCTTGGCACTTGAGCACCACTACTAGAGAGGTTATATAAGTACCCTTGACACTTGAGCACCACTACTAGAGAGGTTATATAAGTACCCTTGGCACTTGAGCACCACTACTAGAGGGGTTATATAAGTACCCTTGGCACTTGAGCACCACTACTAGAGGGGTTATATAAGTACCCTTGGCACTTGAGCACCACTACTAGAGGGGTTACATAAGTACCCTTGGCACTTGAGCACCACTACTAGAGAGGTTACATAAGTACCCTTGGCACTTGAGTACCACTACTAGAGGGGTTTTATAAGTACTCTGGCACTCCAGTACCACTCACCGCTCCAGGGTTGGTCACAAGTATCTTGGCACTTGAGTACCACTATCAGAGGTGTCACAAATATTTAGTACTTGAGTACCACTCACCGCTCCTGGAGGGGTCACAAGTACCCTGGTACTTGACGATGTGCACCGTCAGTGCAGTCTTGGAGGAGAACAGCTGACCGCACGACTGGCACTCCACCGACTTGTCCCTGCACATGCCAGATCTCGTTCAGACGCGTTACGACGTGTTTCAACGTGTCTAGACATGCTTCAACGTGTCTAGACGTGCTTCAACGTGTCTAGATGTGTTTCAACGTGTTTAGACGCGTTCCAACGTGTCTAGACGCTTTTTAACCTGTCTAAACGAGTTCTAACCTGCCTAGACGTGTTCTAACGTGCCTAGACGTGTTCTAACGTGCCTAGACGTGTTCTAACGTGCCTAGACGTGTTCTAACGTGCCTAGACGTGTTCTAACGTGCCTAGACGTGTTCTAACGTTCCTAGACGTGTTCTAACGTGCCTAGACATGTTCTAACGTGCCTAGACGTGTTCTAACATGCCTAGACGTGTTCTAACGTGCCTAGACGTGTTCTAACGTGCCTAGACGTGTTCTAACGTGCCTAGACGTGTTCTAACGTGCCTAGACGTGTTCTAACGTGCCTAGACGTGTTCTAACGTGCCTAGACGTGTTCTAACGTGCCTAGACGTGTTCTAACGTGCCTAGACGTGTTCTAACGTGCCTAGACATGTTCTAACGTGCCTAAAAGTGTTCTAACGTGCCTAGACGTGTTCTAACGTGCCTAGACGTGTTCTAACGTGCATAGACGTGTTCTAACGTGCCTAGACGTGTTCTAACGTGCCTAGACGTGTTCTAACGTGCCTAGACATGTTCTAACGTGCCTAGAAGTGTTCTAGCGTGCCTAGAAGTGTTCTAGCGCGCCTAGAAGTGTTCTAACATGCCTAGACGTGTTCTAACGTGCCTAGACGTGTTCTAACATGCCTAGACGTGTTCTAACGTGCCTAGACGTGTTCTAACGTGCCTAGACATATTCTAACGTGCCTAAAAGTGTTCTAACGTGCCTAGACGTGTTCTAACGTGCCTAGACGTGTTCTAACGTGCCTAGACGTGTTCTAACGTGCCTAGACGTGTTCTAACGTGCCTAGACGTGTTCTAACGTGCCTAGAAGTGTTCTAGCGTGCCTAGAAGTGTTCTAGCGCGCCTAGAAGTGTTCTAACATGCCTAGACGTGTTCTAACGTGCCTAGACGTGTTCTAACGTGCCTAGACATGTTCTAACGTGCCTAAAAGTGTTCTAACGTGCCTAGACGTGTTCTAACGTGCCTAGACGTGTTCTAACGTACCAGGACGTGTTTCAACGTGTTAACCATGTTCCCAGTGTATTGGGCCATATGAGTACTATTAGGTAAATTGATCATCACGCACCGGTATAAATGAATGACTTTTCATGTTTCGCGACCTTTGTGAGGAATAACTGTTATCATACGAGGTGAAATGTATCGTATAATTGTATTTTCATAATTCTTCGAAGGATATGGATGTATTCGAGCAGTAAAGTCGATTTTCAAATTCTGCTGCTTTCAACATAACCCAAACAACCGTTAACAACCGCGGAAACGAGGTCAATGTGTTAAACGAGTACCGAACGTGTTTTAAACGTGTACTGAACGTGTTTAAAACGTGTACCGAATGTGTTTAAAATGGGTTTTAAACGTGTACCGAACGTGTTTTAAACATTAGGTTGAAAGAAGCAGAACTGAAAAGCTATCTTTATGTTTGATTACATTCTTATCTTTCTAAGAAGCGGGAAAAATATAATTGTACGATAATACTTCAACTTGTACGCCACAGTCTAATTAAAGTAAGGGTAGTGAAATGGTAGCCATTGTTACTGGCACGTAAATCAGCAATTTACCGAGTGGTACGCATGTGCATCCCTAGGTAGTGGACGTGAAGACGGTTTTTACACGCGAGGTTTAGCTCTACCTCGAAATGTACTCTCATTAGCGTACAGTCAATGTATGCACACACCCAAATAACTCATATCCATTAGTGGCTGTCATTCAACTAACTATATAGATTATGCAGAACTAATTCTAGCTTGTTTTTTTGTCAACATCATATCCATTAGTGGCTGTCATTCAACTAACTATATAGATTATACAGAACTAATTCTAGCTTGTTTTTTTTATAAATCTAATTTCATCGCGACTAGATTCAAGCCCCGAATATGACAAACTTCTTCTAAGTTGATTCATGCACGTTGATGTGCACCTGATGCAAAAACCACCCCTACACGCGAACCACAATAAGCCCTACATATCATTCTCACCCCCACACGCGAACCACAACAAGCCCTACATATCATTCTCACCCCCACACACGAACCACAATAAGCCCTACATATCATTCTCACCCCCACACGCGAACCACAATAAACCCTACATATCATTCTCACCCCCACACACGAACCACAATAAACCCTACTATTATCATTCGCAACCCCACACCTAAACCACAATAAACCCTACCACTACCAAACTCCATTTTCAGCCCACAATTTACCCTACCATTACCAAACTCCATTTTTCAGCCCACAATAAACCCTAGCATTACATACACATTACTCACACCCGCACTACAGCACAACAAATGCAACACAACTCACGTGTGCTGCGCGGAGTGAGCAATAAGGGAGGCGCGGTCCACAAACTTCTTGCCGCAAATGGGACAGAAGACCTGCCCGTTGACCACCAGCCCCACCTTCATCTTGCTCTTGAGGCTAGGATGCACAGCATTGACATCAAGCCCCTCGGTGCTGTCGCCATCAAGGGACGGCACATCTTCCCCATCCTGAGACTTGAGCAGCTGCTGTCGGTACTGCTTGAGGTGATGCATGATGGAGCTGGGGATATCCTGCGTGGGCTGGCGCTTGTAAAGACCCTGGTGGCTCGGTTTGGACACGACGGAGTGGACGTGGCGCTTGTGGGAGAGCAGCAGGTACTGGTACTTGAAGGCCTTAGGGCACAGGTCGCACTGGAACACGCCTGCTGACTCCGGGTAGTGAGTGTGTGGGTCCCCAGTGGGGTCGTATGGGTCAGGACCTGTGGCGTACCCGTACACCCCCGCGTCGCCGACATCCTCTGGGTCATCCCCTGTGGGGTCCTCCCCGTAACTGGGGTCGTCGTCCCCTTTCCCCAAGAGGAAGTGCTCCGTGGGGATGATGGGGTTTGGGTTCTTTTGGTCCTCCTCGATGGCGCTCGCCAGCAACGCCAGAGGGTCCACTTCTATTTGCATCATGTCGACACCCAGGGAGTTCACCTCGGATTTTCCGTCGTGTGTGGGGTTGGTCTCTGCAACCTCTGACCCAGGCAACCCCGTGGGGTCCAGACCCCCGTCTAACAATGACCGGGGTGCGGGGTGCGCCAAGAACATTCCGCTTCCGATGGACTTATGCATGTCTGCCAATGAAGTCGTCATGCCGTTCGCAAACCCGCTGCTACCGTCTATGAAGCCGACGCTTTGGTCAGGTTTGGGGACAGTGGTTATCCGGTCGTCTTTCTTGACGTCCGCAGGCATTCGACTCCCGTTCATCCACCCTGACTTGTGGTCGTCCATTGAGGTGGAGTTCATCCACCCTTGTTTATGGTCGTCCATTGAAGCAGAAGAGGAGTTCATCCACCCTGGCTTATGGTCATCCATTAAGGTGGTGGAAGGCAGCTTCCACTTAGGCCGCCAGCTGGAAGGGTTCTCTACCTTGTACAGGGGGTCGATGGGGTCGTCCAGAACGATACGACTGCTCGTGACGATCTTCCATCCTTTTCCATCCTGGCCGTCGACCAGCAGGCCTTCTGTGATCCAGCGCACGTTCACCAACTCTATATCCTGGTTCTTAAAAATGCTGTTCATGGACGTGAGTTTCTGCAAAGGGTGCCCCATGGCATCCTCCTTCAGCCTGCCCTCTGAAATAGAACTTGAATTGTCCTCTGCATCGCCATGATTCATATTATCGGACACTTCTTTCACGCTGAACTTTTCAAGAGAATCCTGTACTTCAATTCCTCCTAGTGCTTCTTTACCACTTTCACTTTTCACAACAGCGTCATTTTCTAGGGAATCTTTTGCCTTTTTCACAGCCCCATCATTGCCTAGCATTTCTTTTGCACTTTTCAAGACAGAATCATTTTCCCCAGGAGATGGGGCGTCTAGAGGACCATCTTCCCCATCATTGGTTTCAAACGCAACCCCACTCTCCCCAACGTCCGACTCCTCATCTTCTTTAGAACCAAAACATGAAATTTCTTTTTGGCCTAACTGACTCTCTTTAGTCACTCTCACACTACTATCTTTTTTGGGAGTAACACTGCCCTCTTTCGTGTGGGTCCCATTGCCCTCTTTATTGAGGGCCGCACTCCCCTCTTTTTTGTGGGCCACAAAAGAAGGCCCCAACGTCTTCACCACTTTAGGGACCATTTCGGGGCACCATTTCTTGAGATCGACGAGTCTCTTGTTCTCCCCAGTGAGGGTGGGGACGGGCTTGGGTTTCTCAGAGCCCCATGGGGAGGAAGTCTTGCTAATGAGCCCACTCAGGCTAGAGGGGAGGTCCGCAAATCCACTCGAGAGTGGAGAGGCTTTGGTCAAATCGCTCGCTAAAGTCGGGGTTTTTGCTAAAAATCCAGACTTTGAGCTCAAAAACCCAGATGTGCCAGAGCTTGTTGAACCCTCGTTTTGGGGTTTGAACCTCTCGTTCTGGGATCCAAACCTCTCGTTCTGTTGCCCAAACCTCTCGTTCTGAGATCCAAGCTTCTCATTGGACGATAAAAATCTATCATTAAGACTCACGAACCTATCAGAGGGGGACACAAACTTATCGCTAGCTAGCCTCTCATTGGCAGAGCCAGATCCACCAATAGCAGAGCCAGGCCCAGTAATAGAAGACCCAGCTCCACCAATAGTTGAACCAGTTCCACTAATAGCAGAACCAGGTCCAGAAATAGCAGATCCTGGTCCACCAATACCAGAACCAGCTCCACCAATGGCTAGTCCAGCAAGAGCAGAGGCAGCTCCACCGATGGAAGAGCCGGGTTTGGCGAGGTCATCAAAGGCAGCAGAAGGCACCCGCTTGCTGCCCTCAAAGTAAGGGTTGGCATCCGTGTCGTGGGCCAGCAGATGCTGCACGATCGACATTGTGCCTTGCAGCTTCTTGCCGCACTCACCGCACTCGTATTCCTGCACGTAACATACACAAAATACAATATAATTTATATTAATATACACGCGAGATGGGATGCTGTGTATATGTATACACACGCAAGATGGGATACTGTGTATATGTATACACACGCAAGATGGGATACTGTGTATATGTATACACACGCAAGATGGGATACTGTGTATATGTATACACACTCAAGATGGGATACTGTGTATATGTATACACACTCAAGATGGGAGACAGTGTATATGTATACACACTCAAGATGGGAGACAGTGTATACGTATACACACGCAAGATGTGATACTGTGATATATGTATACACATGCAAGATGTGATACTGTGTATACGTATACACACGCAAGATGGGATACTGTGTGTATGTATACACATACAAGATGGGATACTGTGTATACGTATACACACGCAAGATGGGATACTGTGTATATGTATACACACGCAAGATGGGATACTGTGTATATGTATACACACGCAAGATGGGATACTGTGTATACGTATACACACGCCAGATGGAATGTTGTGTATACTACACGAATACAAGATGGGATACTGTGTATACGTATACACATGCCAGATTGGATACTGTGTATACGTATACACGCGCAAGATGGGATACTGTGTATATGTATACACACGCAAGATGGGATACTGTCTAGGGCAGTGGTTCCCAACCTTTTTCAGCTTGTTACCCAATTTAGCATGCCACATTAAGCATGTTACCCCAGTCACAAAATGTTGTCAGCATTAATATATATATGGCTAAACTAAAGCACTAGAGATATTTTCTTTTCTTTATTGTATTAGTACATTTTGCATCTCTAATGACTTACCAAAGATGTCAAGAGCATCAGTGAAATGGTTGGAGTTGCATATTTGAAGCTAGTTGTGGAATTCTTGGCTTCGTGGTTGAAAGTGCCAGCCTGGCATTGTTTGCAAGATTCAAGCGAGTCCTCTTTTTTGTTTTCATCCCCAGCACAGTTGAGAACCTTTTCTCGCACAGATACGTTGTTGAGACTGATACCAACAACTTCCAGGCTCTCTTTGACTTGTGTCTTGAAGCATACTTGTGAAAATACTTTTCGGTTACCACACACTTAGCTATGTATTTTTTCTTTTCTAATACGGTATATTAGTTTTTGATATTTATTGTTATTTGGTTTAGCTTTGTTACTTATAATTGGTTTACTTTACAACTTAAAATACTAAGACTAAGTTTACATTAATCTTAATACCAATGCTTACTTGAATTTCAGAATTCTTAACATTTTTCTATCACCCCTCCATTACCCCCGAAAAATTGCTAAATTACCCCCAGGGGGTAATTTACCCCCAGGTTGGGAACCAATGGTCTAGGGTGATGTGTTCACGACCCGGACAAGGTCTCGACCCGGACAGTCTTGATTTACCAATGAACGATTGAGCCTAGGATGACGTCAGAGCTATGACGTATGAGGGAGGGCGGTCCTAAATAGACGTCATTTGCAAACCTCCCCGCCGATGCTCCGCTTGTAAGCAAAATCAGACTTTCGATTTTAAGAGGTCGCGATCTTAATTTTTGGCATCAGGATATATTGTGCCATGACCACGAATAAGGCGTGATCAACTTGTGATAAGTTTTGTTATGTAATATGCCATATTGGCATAAAATCAGTGATAATACGGAGTGCTAAACAACAATGGACTAGTTTGGGGTTTCCGCTAAACAAAATTATGCCGTGTTCTCGACTCGGACAATTTTTGACAATTCATGCAAATTAAGTGTACTGGAAAAACCAATTAAAAAGTGAATGATTGCATAGTTCTTACAACTATAATGTACCATATGTGAGATTAAGCCATGGAAAAGGCTGGAAATGGGTGCTTGCCACGGCAAAATATCGAGTGATTTTTTGAAGTGTTTTATTGATGGAAGTGAATTATTTTTAGCATTAATATGTGCCCCCCCCCCCCATTAGTGTTTACTTCTCCAAATTGAAATATTTAACCTAGGCCAATTGTTTATATTTTTTACTAATTTTTAAAAAAATGATGTACGTGGTCTCGACTCGGACAGTGTGCACATGATGTTGAGTCCGAGTCAGTTTTTTTATTACATTGATATTTTGCTACAAATTGTTTTATTCCACCTTTCAGTGTCATGTTCTGGATGTTCTTAGTAAGTCGTGAACCAAAACATCTGTACGGGTTGAGACCACACCCCCGTCCGGGTCGTGAACACGCGGTCTCGACCCGGACAGAGAATTCTGGATTTTAAAAACAGCTGTAAAACTAATACTATGATATCTACAGATATGAAACTCATAGCATAAGATGGGGAATTAGTTAAGCTTTCTTTTAAGCACAAAATCTCTCCTGTAGCTCGATAACTTTTTTTAATGAATATTATTCACTTTACTGTCCGGTTCGTGAACACATCACCCTATACGTATACACACGCCAGATGGAATGTTGCTTATACTATACAAATACAAGATGGGATATAGTTCAACACTGAGTGTCACCACCTGTGGTCACTGAGGGGATTTTCATCATGCTGCTGACCGACCAGAAGTCACTAACTCCATTTTCATTTAAACGACAACTAAACCAGAGTAGATTTATTTAACATTAATTATATTCAAAATTAACCCCCAAAATTAATTCTAATTTAAATTGAATATTGAACTTTGGTTTAACCCGCCGCATTTAACGAGTTTAACAGTGAAGGTCTTAAAGTTCCGTTTGCCACCTAGTCAGTCACTGCCATGCAGTGGACGGGGAACAAGGTAGAGGAAACAAGGTAGGGTCAAACGAGTCTTTTTTTCGTTGACGGTGTGGTTTTGCTGATGTCACGACAACGAACCAATAGCAGCGCTCATATTGCATCTGGTAGCACTGCTACACCCAAATCTGGCTCTACTGTTGGCCTAACAACATGGCGTTTTGGTGCCGTCATAAAATTTGTTTGAAATAAACTCGTTCTATTGGCTAGCCGAACAAGAGAAAGTGTATTTTTTTGCACAGAAATGACCTTAATTTGTTTCCTATACCGTAAGGGTGAGCAGCGCGTGTTTGCCGCCGAAGCGTTCTTTTCGAACAGCGACTCCGATATCGGCACGTAATGTGCCTTCCATGCTCAGTTCAATATTAAAACCTGGAGGTCGGGTTACCAGTTCGCAATCGATTGGTTCATGGCTGGACAGATTTAGGCAGAGTTGCAATGCGCTACATCCGCGGACTGCCGGAACACCCAAAAATGTTGATGCAGTTATATTTGCGTTTTCACAGGCCTTTGGCAAGCAAACCTGCACTCACTTTGGGGACTTCCGACTGCTCTGTGCAACGAATTCTTCATTCTTCATGGCTACAGATTGTCTTTTGTACAAGAGCTTTCTCCGCAGGATTTGATCGCTCACCGATTAGCATGTGAAGCGTTCATTGAAAACGAGCCTCATGACGCGCAGATTACATTATAGTTTAAGTCGCCCTGTCCGCAACATAAGCGTTCCAAAGAGAGGAAGGGGGAAGGCAACATTTAGCATTGAGTCAAGGGAACGGGGAATCTATGCACAAGGTTCATAGAAACATTAGGTTTAGAAAAAATTTATGAAAAAAAGATGGAAGTTGAAGAAGAAAGCAGCAGATGCTGAAAAACAGGACAGCAGTAAACCAAAAAAATGATGGTCTGCAACAGCACCACACACATCACAACACCACACACCACTCACCCCATGGAGCAGACGGGGGTGTGCTTGGAGTCGGAGGGACACCTGGCGCGAGAAGGAGACGTGCTCCATCTCCATGTGCACCGGCAGGGAGTACACCTGGAGCAGGTAGTTACCATGAGGAGTATGTAAGAAAGGTAATGAGTGACAGGTATCTATTCTTGTGTCTAGTTGGTCACAGCAAAATCCATCTGCACTTTGTATTCAACTACAGCAGCTTAAATAAAGCAGATTTATACACATTTATTTAATACATAAAACCTGCAAATATTTAACCATGATTGTAATTTTAAAAACCTACAAGATTTTATGTATTTATTTAATACCTATATAAAACCCACACATTCTCAAAAATTTATTTAATACATAAAACCCGCAAATATTTTATGTCAATTTTATTTTAAAAACCTGCAAAATTTTACAAATTTATTTAATAATACCTGTATAAAACCTACAAATATTTTGCATTTATTCAATTTATAAAACGTACAAATTTTTATCAATTCGTTCAATATATAAAAGCTACAAAAAGCTAAATACAAATTACTCAAGAGACACGACACAGCTGCTGCTGCTCCACCTCTGTCTCAGTGGTGAAGTATCCAGATCATGGCTTGCATTTACACACATTTATGTCATTATGCGCTTATTGGTTTATTGATTTATCCATTCATTCACTAATTTGTGTGCTTATTGCTTTATTGATTTGTCCATTCATTCACTAATTTGTGTGCTTATTGCTTTATTGATTTGTTCATTCATTCATTTATTTGTGTGCTTATTGCGTTATTGATTTGTCCATTCATTCACTAATTTGTGTGCTTATTGCTTTATTGATTTGTCCATTCATTCACTAATTTGTGTGCTTATTGCTTTATTGATTTGTCCATTCATTCACTAATTTGTGTGCTTATTGCTTTATTGATTTGTCTAGTCTTTCATTCATTTGTGAGCTGATCTATTTACTAATTTGACTATAGATTCATTCATTGATTTATTTGTGCGCTTTTTCAATTCATTATACACTGTGAAATTTACACACTCTTATAACCAATTTATGCACCTAGTGGATCATCCAAGCACATATTGACATATTAAATCTTTCGTTCAACTATTTATGCATTATTCATTCAAGCACAATCTTCCCATTAGTGGAGGGAACACACCCCAAGAGGAGGACCCAGCACACCAAGTGGAGGGCCCAGCACTCCGAGTGGAGGGCCCAGCACTCCGAGTGGAGAGCCCAGCACTCCGAGTGGAGAGCCCAGCACTCCGAGTGGAGGGCCCAGCACTCCGAGTGGAGAGCCCAGCACTCCGAGTGGAGGGCCCAGCACTCCGAGTGGAGAGCCCAGCACTCCGAGTGGAGGGCCCAGCACTCCGAGTGGAGGGCCCAGCACTCCGAGTGGAGGGCCAAGCACACCGAGTGGAGGGCCCAGCACTCCGAGTGGAGGGCCAAGCACACCGAGTGGAGGGCCCAGCACTCCGAGTGGAGGCCCCAGCACTCCGAGTGGAGAGCCCAGCACTCCGAGTGGAGAGCCCAGCACTCCGAGTGGAGGGCCCAGCACTCCGAGTGGAGGGCCCAGCACTCCGAGTGGAGGGCCCAGCACTCCGAGTGGAGGGCCCAGCACTCCGAGTGGAGGGCCAAGCACACCGAGTGGAGGGCCCAGCACTCCGAGTGGAGGGCCAAGCACACCAAGTGGAGGGCCCAGCACACCGAGTGGAGGGCCCAGCACACCGAGTGGAGGGCCCAGCACTCCGAGTGGAGGGCCCAGCACTCCGAGTGGAGGGCCCAGCACTCCGAGTGGAGGGCCCAGCACTCCGAGTGGAGGGCCCAGCACTCCGAGTGGAGGGCCCAGCACTCCGAGTGGAGGGCCCAGCACTCCGAGTGGAGGGCCCAGCACTCCGAGTGGAGGGCCCAGCACTCCGAGTGGAGGGCCCAGCACTCCGAGTGGAGGGCCCAGCACTCCGAGTGGAGGGCCCAGCACTCCGAGTGGAGGGCCCAGCACTCCGAGTGGAGGGCCCAGCACTCCGAGTGGAGGGCCCAGCACTCCGAGTGGAGGGCCCAGCACTCCGAGTGGAGGGCCCAGCACTCCGAGTGGAGGGCCCAGCACTCCGAGTGGAGGGCCCAGCACTCCGAGTGGAGGGCCCAGCACTCCGAGTGGAGGGCCCAGCACTCCGAGTGGAGGGCCCAGCACTCCGAGTGGAGGGCCCAGCACTCCGAGTGGAGGGCCCAGCACTCCGAGTGGAGGGCCCAGCACTCCGAGTGGAGGGCCCAGCACTCCGAGTGGAGGGCCCAGCACTCCGAGTGGAGGGCCCAGCACTCCGAGTGGAGGGCCCAGCACTCCGAGTGGAGGGCCCAGCACTCCGAGTGGAGGGCCCAGCACTCCGAGTGGAGGGCCCAGCACTCCGAGTGGAGGGCCCAGCACTCCGAGTGGAGGGCCCAGCACTCCGAGTGGAGGGCCCAGCACTCCAAGTAGGCCCAGCACTCCAAGTAGGCCCAGCACTCCAAGTAGGCCCAGCACTCCAAGTAGGCCCAGCACCCTCACCTCAGAGGACGAGAAGGGGCAGAAGGTGCAGTGGAAGTGCACCTGGCGCAGATGCACCTGAGTTGTCGCTGAGGGGTCGACACGACTCTTGCCAGCTGACGAGGGCTCGGCAAACCCTGCAGCACTTATTGTATGCTTGACGCCTGACTTCACGGAGTCACGAGATGCTGTGAAGGTTGATTTTGGTCTGACAACGCGGTATTTGTAATTCAAAGACCTTGCGGATTTTACAGATGTTAGAGTCGTAGATTCTGCGGCTTCTCCTGATGCAGAAATTGATGGAGATTTTGTGGCTTCCACTGGCAAAGGAATTGACGAAGATTTTGAGGCGTCCACCAGAGCAGCAACTGATGAAGCTTCTGCAGATCCCACTGGCAAAGAAGGTGACAGAGATTCTGCAACTTCTCCCAGTGCAAGAACTGACAGAGATTTGGTGCCTTCTCCCAGCGCAGAAACAGACGGATATTCTACAACTTCTTGCAATGCAGAAACTGACGGAGATTTGGTGCCTTCTCCCAGCACAGAAACAGACGGAGATTCTGCGGCTTCCACCAAAGAAGGAGTAGACAAAGACTCAGTAGCCTGCTCAAAAGAAACAGGCGTTGTGGCACCAGTAGACTGGGAGGGAAGTTGAAGCGCAGGCTGGACTTTCTCAGCCTCTCCAAGGGATGCACAAGGTATTGGCTCAGGTGCCAAGGAAGAAGGAAGGCAATCTGAGGAGTCTGAGACAGTTGTAACTGATCTCTCTGGAGTCTTTTCAGAGTCAGTCACTGGGAGTACACCTACTGATACAGGAATAAAATCTGTAGCAGATTTAACAACAGCTGTTGGATCAGTCGTGCAAACTGTTGAATCAAGAGCAGATGCACTAACAACTGTTGAATCAACAGGAGATGTACAAACAGCTACAAGATCAGTTTTAGATGCACCAACTACCGTGGAATCAACAGCAGATACACTAACAACAGAACTAACAATATCAGATGTTGCAGTAATAGCAGCAGAAGCTGGCGTGTCACAGTGAAACTGCGAGTTCACCGATGCAAAAGATGCAGTGTCGGTGGACACACAAGTTTGTGTGCTTGAACTAGAGGGTAGGTTAATAGAGCTTGATGGTACTAAATCACTGAGCGTGAGTACTGGACCAACGGCTGATGGCACCAGATCACAGGGTGGTGGTACTGGTTTAACAGCTGAGGGTATTGGATCAACAGGCAATGGTACTGGATCAACAGGTGAGGGTACTACTGGATTAAGGGGTGATTGTAAACGATCAACAGATGAAGATACCGGTTCAACGGCTGAAGGTACTGAATCAACAGGTGGGAGTGCTGGTTCAACTGGTGAGAGTAATGGGGCAGAAAGCTTCACTTCTCGATCAGGAGATAAAGAAATCCCCAATGCACTCTCAACAGAATGTAGCACAGAAGCTTCAGACGCAAGCCCTGATACAGACAAAGGCACGTCAGTATCAACAGAGGGAGATGAGCCGCTAATGGGCAAAACAACAGGAACGGAGGAACCAGCTGTTGGGAGTACAACAGGAACACCAACTGAGCTTCCTGAACGGCCAAGCTTCCTTCGGAGTCTCAATCGTTTCGAGGTTTGGGGCACCTCAGTCTTGCGAATAGGAGCTTTTGCGCCTCCTGAACGAGATGAAGGGCTTGATCGCTTCTTGGATACCAACACGGCTTGTTTGTCGGTATGAATGAGGGTTGCCTTCAGGCTCCGTGTGACGCGCTTCTCAAAGCTCGAGTCTCTAACTAACGCTGCACTGGCGTCACCCAAGGGAGAACTGCTGCGAGGAGAAATGGAGTCAGTCTTTTCACTCCTCGTGAACTGTCCGGGGAGATTGACGCCCAAATTGTCCTTTTCAAATCCCTTCCGGTCTATTTCAGGTTCTCCTGAGAGTTCAAGCTTTTTCACAGATGCGCTGCACCAGTTAGAAGGCTTGTTGTCAGTTTCAGCACAGCCCTTAGGTTCATCAAGTCCAAGAGAAGAACAGGTGTTGTCAAGAGCAGCACAGCCTTTAGATTCGTCAAGTCCAGGAGAAGAACAGGTGTCGTCAATTTGACGCACCAGGCCACCAGTTGAGTTGTCTTCAAAAGTACCTATGCCAGAAGCACAGTTGTCTGAATGTTGCACGTCAAGAGATAACTGCCGTTTGCTGAGTGGAGATTCTATGACCTTTTCTGAACTCAAATCTCCAGAATTATTTACATCAAATGACTGTATTTTATTCTCACACTCTAAGCTATTGCTTCCACGTAAGCTAGAAATTCCTTGCTCAACTTCACCACAATTTGTGACAAATGCTAGGCGAGTGGTTTCTGAGGAAACAGGTTTGTCAGTAGAATTCTTGTTATTGAGAGCAGTTTCACCAAAGGTGAATAACTTCTTTTCACTACCAACAACAGGACCCAATTCTTTGAAAGGAGGCACTACTGTGTGTGAAGCGTCTTTCAAAAATGAGGCTTTCTTGGCACCAATTTGCACTGCACCACACAGCTCCTCAGAAGGCAGAGATTTGCTGGAGTTAGGAACTAGCAAACGCTGTGAATTTTCACACGCAGGTTCCTCTACATTCACTTTACGTGCAGCACTAGACACGCCTCTTTTGTCTTTGAAGGTGCAAGCTTCACTTTCTTGACACCCAACACTACAACCACCAGTGTTTATCACTGAACTTTTACCAACTAACTCTACGCTTGAATAACGTGCCCCAGAGTACGTTGCACTTTTGAGGTCAGCACAAGACTGAGGACCACGCGAGTCAGAGGCAGCAGGCTTATCACTAGCTGCAGAAGGACACCCTGCCTGGGCACAGGTAGACCCGTACACGATGCAGAAGAACTCCTGGTAAGCGACAAGCAGGTGCAGCTTGAAGTGGGACAGGGCAGCCTCGGCCTGCACAAATCAACATCTCTTAGGAAAAGGTGCGTAGTCAGGAGGTACAACAGGAATGTAGAGATTGGACAAATCATCTCTTGGAAATACGGTTCGTAGTCAGAAGATGCATAACAAATGTGTATATCTGACTGATCTATGCATTCTACCTATGTACAGATCCAGTGGATGCAGTACACAGAGATTTAGTGAATACAGTGTACACAGATCCAATGGATGCAACATACACAGACCCAGTGGATGCAACGTACACAGCCCCAGTGGAAGCAGTGTACACAGACCCAATGGATGCAACGTACACAGATCCAATGGATGCAACGTACACAGACCTAGTGGATGCAACGTACACAGACCCAGTGGATGCAACGTACACAGACCCAGTGGATGCAACGTACACAGACCCAGTGGATGCAACGTACACAGACCCAGTGGAAGCAGTGTACAGAGATCCAATGGATGCAACGTACACAGACCCAGTGGATGCAACGTACACAGACCCAGTGGATGCAACGTACACAGACCCAGTGGATGCAACGTACACAGACCCAGTGGAAGCAGTGTACACAGATGCAATGGATGCAATGTACACAGACCCAGCAGAAGCAGTGTACACAGATCCAATGGATGCAACATACACAGACCCAGTGGATGCAACGTACACAGACCCAGTGGAAGCAGTGTACACAAACCCAGTGGAAGCAGTGTACACTGACCCAGTGGATGTAACTTGTCATAATGATGCTCTTCCACACCTATTCACGTAGTTCACACTTATGCCTAGTTTATGCTACATTTTCCTGCCAGAAATTATCCATCTTTGCATTTAAAACACTAAACATTGAATTCTTACATCAACAGTACTAAATATTTTGTACAGAGATATTCAGTTTCAATATTTCTTCATAGGAGTTTCATCCTGTTATATTTAAGCTGAAACTTCCAGGCATAAGTAACAGGACCTCAAACTTCCAGGCATGAATGAATTCCTGTAATTTTTAGCTGTAATTTTCAATCCTTGAATTTCAAGCCACAATTAACAAATTTTGGAAAATTTCCACTCATAAATGACACAGAAATGAGTGATTGCTGTATTTTTCCACCTCAAGTGATTGCTATAAATTCTCTCACCTCCAATCAATTGCTATAAATTCTCTCACCTCCAAACGATTGCTATAAATTCTCTCACCTCCAAACCATTGCTATAAATTCTCTCACCTCCAAACGATTGCTATAAATTCTCTCACCTTCAAACCATTGCTATAAATTCTCTCACCTCCAAACCATTGCTATAAATTCTCTCACCTCCAAACCATTGCTATAAATTCTCTCACCTCCAAACGATTGCTATAAATTCTCTCACCTCCAAACCATTGCTATAAATTCTCTCACCTCCAAACCATTGCTATAAATTCTCTCACCTCCAAACGATTGCTATAAATTCTCTCACCTCCAAACCATTGCTATAAATTCTCTCACCTCCAAACCATTGCTATAAATTCTCTCACCTCCAAACGATTGCTATAAATTCTCTCACCTCCAAACGATTGCTATAAATTCTCTCACCTCCAAACCATTGCTATAAATTCTCTCACCTCCAAACCATTGCTATAAATTCTCTCACCTCCAAACCATTGCTATAAATTCTCTCACCTCCAAACCATTGCTATAAATTCTCTCACCTCCAAACCATTGCTATAAATTCTCTCACCTCCAAACCATTGCTATAAATTCTCTCACCTCCAAACCATTGCTATAAATTCTCTCACCTCCAAACGATTGCTATAAATTCTCTCACCTCCAAACCATTGCTATAAATTCTCTCACCACCAAACCATTGCTATAAATTCTCTCACCTCCAAACCATTGCTATAAATTCTCTCACCTCCAAACCATTGCTATAAATTCTCTCACCTCCAAACCATTGCTATAAATTCTCTCACCTCCAAACCATTGCTATAAATTCTCTCACCTCCAAACGATTGCTATAAATTCTCTCACCTCCAAACGATTGCTATAAATTCTCTCACCTCCAAACGATTGCTATAAATTCTCTCACCTCCAAACCATTGCTATAAATTCTCTCACCTCCAAACCATTGCTATCAATTCTCTCATCTCCAAACCATTGCTATAAATTCTCTCACCTCCAGGAAAGATGCGCCACACTTGCGGCACTGCAGGACCGACACAGTACACGAAGCAGAGACTGTGATGTTGGCCCCTGCACTGTCACACTGTTTTGTTGCAGCTGAACCTGGGCACAACTTTGTATTTGTGTTTTTCTCACAACTCAGAGAAGACTTGCTCTCACGTACAGGTTTGTCCAACGTAGGCACAAGTTCAGGCCTATATTCATTATCATCTTTTTCTAAACTTGGCGCGTGAGACTCAAACTTTGAATTGTCACAATTCACAGGATCTATGACAGATTTTGGATTTGAATCGTCAGAGTTTGCAGTAACTTTTGAATCTGAGGTAGATTCTTCTGACTCTGAAGTCACATCAACAGCTTGTCCAACAGGTGCAGATGTGTCATCAGTTGTACAGCAATTTTTATCCACAGTAACTGAACCAACAATTAGTTTCTGATCATTTGTATCATCAGAAATATCCTCAGAGCATGCCTCTGAAATATCACGTAACTTTTCAAAGGCTATTTGATTTTTAGATTCTTCACTACAGCAGGGAACAAGTGCACTATCTACAGCAAGTGAACTACACTCATCAACAACTTTGTCCACTACGTCTTCACTGCAAGGTTCTTTAGAAGGAACTCTGCATTTATAATCAAGCAGAACTTTCTGGGCACACTGTTCACGACAACCCAAATTGGAGCTGTCAAGCTTGATGAACTTATTTCTACGTGAGGAGACGTCAAAAAATCCCTTTATAGTTTTAGCTTTCTCTGAACTGAAAGCCTCGCAGTTACTTTCTTCCACCGCCGCCCGAGAGGAAGTCAGACGACCAGCAGGCCTTGCATCAGAAAAAGAGGCGGAGTGTTTCCCAAGTCGTGCTTTGCTTTGGAGCGCAGTGAGACCAGCGTGGTGAGGTGCAGAGCAGAGAGGAGAGGAGAGGCTGCGGCCGTGCAGAGATGAGCGAGTGCGGATGATCGTCAGGACTGGCAGAAATTCACTACCTAAAAGCAAGTCTGCAAAATGCAAATCATGTTAGTCTATAGAATTCAGTAATTAGAGAACATATTTACTGAAGAATCAACAACCTAGAAGCTAGGCTGAAAAATTTAAACATTATAAGTGAGCAATTACGAGTATGTATTTAGCAAATACTTCACTACCAAGAAGCTAGTCTGCAAAATGCATATTAATATTCAATAGCAGAAATTAATTACTTTAATGCAACCCTGTAAAATGCAAACTGTATTAGAATTCAGTAAGTAGAGGATATACTTACTTACTGAAGAATTTACGACCTAAATGCAAGTCAACAAAATGAATTTCATATTAGTCTTTTGAATTTAGTAATTAAAGAATATATTTACAGAAGAATTCACTACCTAAATGCAAGTCAACAAAGAATACATTAGTCTTTAGAATTCAGTAATTAGAGGGTAAATTTACTGAAGAATGCACTACCTCTAAAAGCAAGTCTGCAAAGTGCAATTGGTATCAGCTCATGGAATTCAATAATTAAATGACCTTCACAAACAAATTCACTACCTCAAATGAGACAAAGTTGGATTTTCAACAAGGACTCCATTACCCAAAAACAAAATGGCAATTACCAAACAAATCTTGACCTACATGGAAATAAGTCAGTACAATTTAACACGTTATGTGCGGTGTGACCCACCGGTGGTCATTTAGGTGATTTTCATAATGCTGCTGTCCCACCAGCAGTCACTGACTCAATTTTCATAAATTCTAAATGAAAGTTAAATGAAGGCATGATCCAGTCAATGTTTGCCATTTTCAAAATTTCTTTCTACAATTGACTCTAAATTTGAGCTGGATATTGAACTTCAGTTTAACCCGCCGCACTTAACGTGTTAAACCCTCATTAACACCGACTGTGGCCGGAAAAACAGAAGTTAATTATTCAACTCAAATTTGAAGTCAATTGCAGTGTCAGCATTGTTGATAACAGCAAGCATTAACACGTTAACTGCGATGGGTTAAGCTGAAGTTCAATATTCAATTCGAATTTTAATTCAGTTGTAGTAATCTACTTTGAAAATAGCAAACATAAACTGGATCGGGCTTATGTTTACCTTTCATTAAGTATTTATAACCAGTGAGTTAGTGACTGCAGCACTTTGAAAACCACCTAAGGGACCACCGGTGGGTCCCTTCGCAGGGAACGCATTACTTGGATTGTGCCTCCATTTAGCCTTAGGTGTTTATGAAAATTAAGTTTATGACTCTGCTGGCCAGTGAGCAGCATCATGAAAATTCCCTCTGTGTAGCACCAGA
This sequence comes from Morinoia aosen, assembly GCA_030386875.1. NCBI lineage: Eukaryota > Metazoa > Arthropoda > Malacostraca > Amphipoda > Talitridae > Morinoia > Morinoia aosen. The sequence continues at coordinate 15,389,118 of CM059580.1, read as the reverse complement.
GGCTCACGCTGCAGTCAAAGCATTGACATCAATGAATAAAAGAGCAAAGAAAATCGCTTTAATAGAAGTCATATTTCTTTAAAAAAACAACAATTCAATTCCTTTTAATTGAATTGTTGTTTTTTTAAAGAAATATGACTTCTATTAAAGCAATTTTCTTTGCTCTTTTATTCATTGTTAGACTTTGCAAAAAGCAAAACCTTTACTTATATCCATTGACATCAAGTTATAGAATTTATTTATACTAGTCCACTCCCCTTTATTTGAAAGAAGAAAGAAGGCAAAATGAAACAAGGGCCGTAAGAAACAAAAAAAATCAATCTCTCAAGAGTTGATGAGGCAAAGTGCACACAGCCTATCAAAAATGTACAATAATGTTCGACAAATCACATGACACACGGTCCTATTTCCTAACAATTCACGTGATATTCATTCCTACTCGAATGTGGTGGATTAATGTACTGGAAATTGTGGAGTTGCTGGAGCTTGCATTACAAATACGCTCATCTCACACTGCAGGCTGGCTTCGGACAGACACCGCTCTTGTTATAGTATAGATGAAGATTTTTTATTCAACAGAAAATTAACAATGGAAACACATGACACTGAAATTGATATGATTAAGATTTAAATATGTTAATATGACAATAAATAGAAAATATCCCTGCTTAAATACAAGGTTTTAAACATGAAATCTAATTACATTATTACTGAATAATGAGACTATAATTAAAAAAATAATTCTTTTCTCGAAGAGAGTAAAATCAAAATTTTCATCAAATTCTAACATTTGGTGATGGGAAGACAAAATTCACAACATAGACAACACAAGCAAAAACGAAAATAACATTCAATTCTACAACAGAATAGCAACCAAAAATTCCAGAGAATTTATTGCCTTAAAGTTGATCAGCATCATCCAAATCACTTTCAAGTCATAAGTGAAAGATATATGTATGTATATTTTAATATATATTATACATACATTAGGCCAAAGATAATAAGTTAAGTAAAAATTTTCTCAGGAAAGCAAATGCTGTCAAGTCATACAAGTGAATGAAATAACAGAAATTTACAAAGCTTAAATGAATTTTTGCTAAGAAAAGCATATAAACGTAACATGTTTTTAAATATAGAAATGAAGACATACATACAAACATCAACATGCTTTTAAGAATAGGAGCATGAAAAAATTCCTAAATGAAAAATGAACAGGTTTTTGATGCCACAAAATCATCATTGAACAGACACATGACTGCTATATTTTCATTGAAACACAAGCTTAAAGTTGCCAATACAAACAAAAGATGTCTCAATGGCATACAACACCAACTAGAATAAACAACAATGAAGACAAAAATAGGACACTGACTACTCGTAAATACTGGCCACTAGTACACACAAACATAACACGATGGATGGTTATGCCAGTACATCAAAAAAAACATTACAAAAAAGTAGGGTTCAGCAACAAAATGTTATACAGTCAAGTGAGAAATGCATGAATGCTTACACTTTCCCAACTTAGTCTAGCTGTGTAGATTGCTCATTCATGTACCAGTATAAAAGAATGACATTTTATCAGTTTTGTGACCTCTTCAAAAAATAACTTATCATACGTGGTGAAATGTTGGAGTGCGATTGTTTTTTTATATTTTTTAGGAAGGATTAAGATGTATTTGATCCCAATTTTGCTACTTACAACCTAACCAAGCCAAATGGTAACCATTGCAAAAATGTGGTGAACATGATGAAATAAAAATAGTGCATACAAGAACACCTTACAAACAGACTGGTAGGCCACCAACATATATATATATCTACATGGAGTGCGCAAGCTTCTACCGTCAACATGCAAGAGCAGTTAACACATTGACTGTGTATGGTCCATACATGTACCACAAAATGCAACGCTCGTATATGAAGAACGTGTATCATCTTAACGTGTGAACGTGTATCATCTTAACGTGTGAACGTGTATCATCTTAATTCTTTTGCTCCCATTTCTATAGTTTTTATATTTGGTTTATTCAAAAGAATTAAGAATTAAAAAAATGTATAACACTGACTTCCTATTTCATCTAAGTTATAGCATACATGATAAAACAGAATCAAGCAATTAGACCTCTGGCAATTATAAGAAAAGATAAAAATGTGCTCAAGCAGCCCAGTTTCTTTCTCATTTCTGCTACTCACAAGTTCACAACCTTACCAAATAAAGCAACCATGGATATACAGTCAATGTTTGAAAATTCAAATTCATATCAAAGAATATTCATGATTTGCTGGCATTCACTCATTTGGCTATTACAACATCACACATAGCCTTACTTCTTACATAAAACTCAACACAATGCATTTCACTTCTACTATTTATTCAGTAGCACTTTTCTTCAACATGCATGTCAACGTGCATAACTTCAGCCAAGATACAGTATATAAATGCAAGAAAACAATAAGTACAGGCAAGCTCACCCAATCTGCTAGTACTGAATGCCAAAAGATTAGGTTGGCTTGTCTGCAATCTAAATTTTTAAACAGCAAAATACCAGGTTACTTGTTTTTTCATAATCCCCAGTAATTTTTTCACAATGAACGTCGTTTCTAAAAAAAAAAGCCACAGCATTAATTAAATTTACTAGTACTATTATTATTTAAATTAGCTACTATTTTGCACTACTTTAAAGTTTGCTCAAAAGAGTTGACGTTTCTACCACAACATTTGAAATTTAATCATTTTCCTCATTCTTAAATTAAGGTCAATATTGAATTTAATGTTGTCAACGGTTTTCATAATTTTGCTGTGAGATCTAGGTAATTGGAGACATTATAAGATGTTTTACATAAATGGCATTGTGCTCACAAATGCTTAGTTTTTGAGATATAGCACAAATAACGTTCAGATACGAATAGCACTAACGGCAGTTTTGATATGGCTCTTCCGGCATTTTGCAGACTTGGACCACACCAAGTTTTTTGGTAGGAAAAATCAGCCTTGCTATGGTTAAGTTAAGTTAAGTTATTTTGGTTTACTTAGGCAAGTTTAAATACATTTATTTAACTAACCTACCTTTACCTAATCCAACCTCACCTATTGTTACGTCAAAACCGTATTTCTGCTTGTTTATGGGTCCGTTTGTTCAACTTTATAAAATACGTTCATATAACTTCAAAGTTAAATATCTAAGCATTTGTGAGCACAATGTCCTTTGCCTAAAACGACTTCCAATTCTACCATATTATCCATATTTGGCAACAAAATTGTTGAAATCGTTGACAACATTAAATTCAATATTAACCTAAATTAGTTGCTAGCAATCATATGATTCATATCTCCTTAAAATTTACCTTCAGTGGCCATGTTTTAACTTAAATGATCTTTAGGAGTAGTATATTCCTGCCTAATATATTACCAATGGTCATGCTTTAATTCAACTTACTCTCAGTGGTCATATTTTACCTCAATTGATCTTCTGAAGTCATATTTGCATTCAATTTATTCTCTGCAATAGGTTAGTTTTGTTAGCCAATTCATTTTCAAAATTCATGTTTTTATCCAAATAAATCTTCAGAAGTAATACTTCTGTTTAAGTTACTCTCAGCAGTCATGCTCTTGTGCTTATTACTTTCAGTGTCATACTTCTTCTCAAATTGCTCTCAGTGGTCATAGCTACCTCTATTCAAACTAGGTACTCTTAATAGCCATACTTTAAATTCAAGTTATTCCCAGTGGTAGCATTCATAGTAAATTTACACCCAGTCTGATCACATTCCGTTAACTAGTTCTATTAACATGGTGAAGGTGTAAACTAAATTCAATTAACAAAAAAAACTTATATTTTAATTCAGTACGTATAGGTATTACGGTAATTTATCAAATATCAAACAGAAACCACGTGTGTCTAGAAACAACCTTCATAAATCGGTAACTTTTGCTCTGAATAACTGTTGCGGGCCTCAAGATTATTCTTGAACAGTTGCTTTCTTGTTCTGTGATGTCGCTTTAAAGACAACGTAGATTGTTGGAATTTATTTATTGTTCTAAAAATCGAATTTTTTAATAACATAATTTCATCAATATCGAACATGAATCGAACAAGAATTTTGATTCGAACAGGATGGTTTGTCAATTAGTTCTCCTCGTATGGAACATTTGTTAGACTATTAGCACGCCACGTATGGTTTGTCTATTAGTACGCCTCGTATATTTTGTCCATTAATATGCCTCGTATGGTCCTATATTAAGAAACTTTTTAAAACCCAATATGTTGACATGTATCTCATGTGGCCACTTGGAAAATAAACGTTTTTCTTTCATTCTTTTTTTCTTTGGTGCACTAGATTTTCTTGGAAATGCTCGCGGTGGCACAGCGGTTAAGGGATCGGAGTTGTATGTTGGAGTCGCGGGTTTGTATCCCGGCGCTGGCGCTGCGATTTTCCCCGTTGGGTATAAGGGAAAGCTCAAGCACAATACTCCACTCGACCCAGGTGTCGGAAATGGGTACCGGCTTTACGGGGGAACCGTCATGGTGTCCTATATATAGTGTTAGTTATAAGACATTTGAAAAACCAATGCTTAAGATCATTTGTATCAGGCTTGATTGGAAATAAAGCATCCCAAAGATGCCGATGTTTGTTTTGTTTGTTTGTTTGAAATAACTGTCTCATTACTTATTTTCAAGATGCATTTGAATGGAGAGTTATCGAAATTTGAATATGATGTCAATGTTTCATTTGCAGTGTTTGTTGAACCATCATTGTGATCATCAACCTGTGTGAACTTTTTTGGAGTAGAGTGTAAAGCACTCGTCAATGAATTATTATTGATGCTTGCATCAATTTTCTTGGCAAGGGAGTGATCATCAGTAAATGTAGCCAGACGAATCATTGATGATCTTGAGGGCCTTGGAACACCAGCAGCTGATTGATAGCCACTCACCAGAATTCCCATCTTCAACTATTCAATGTTATTATCAAGCGTTAATACAATATTTTAATGAAATAAAACAGGCGTTCAAAAGATCGATTCAGTTATTTAAAAGAATTAAGAATCGAAAAGCCTTGTTCGAGGCATAAATTCATGATTTTTAAGGAATTTTGATTCGAACACCTTTGTTCAGTATTTAATACTGACATGAAAAAGGAACTGAATGTCGAACATGGAATAATTATCAAGTTTTTGGCGGAAAAGAAAAAAATACAGCAACAGAACATCATATGACAACACTACTCTCTAGTTATGACGGGAGGTTGACGGTGACCCAACAACAATTAAACCGTCTCAATTTTCCCGAGGTGCGTAAGATTTTTCGAGTGAAAAAATTCGATCAATTTGTAAGGGTCGTACATAAAATGCGTTCGCAACCGCTGGTAGCAGTTTGCAGCTCACAGAAATGAGTTTTTATCACTAAAATAGGAGTTTTAGATGTAAGATCACTGGCACTGAGTAAGTTTGGATGCTTACTAAATTTATTACGCGCATATTTCCAAAGTTGTTCGATAATCAGTTCAGTTCGATATTTGATGAATTACCCTAGATGCAAAAATACTATGAATGACAGCATGACTCACCACGTAAAATATTATGGTAATATATTGAAACTTAATACTGATAACATATCGAAATAAAGAGATTTTTGAATTTAAAATGGATAATAATTTTATGAAGCCCAACGAACAGGAAATGTATTTCAATGTGGAGGTAACATTCGAGATGCAAATGTTTGTTTACAATTTTCATGCCACGGCATGTTCGAACCCCGCGGTACGTCCTGAACGAAACCCAACGACGAGAAGATAAATTTTTACTTACGCAATTATATCAGACATGCACATCAGCGTAAACATAAACATTCATGCAAAAGGTGTTTTTGTTATAAAAAAAATTGGTATAAAATGCTTTCATAGGAGCAGGCGAATAACTGAAACAATATGGGATTTTAAATTGTAGAACGAACTTTTATGAAGCGGGACGAGATAAAAAAAAAATTGTGCGACACCGGAGTAACGACTACAAAATTCAGCGGTGTTTACTATTTCCAAAGAAACCTAAAACTACAAAATAAATATGAAAAAAGCTCTCAAATCGAATGATGGGATGCATTAAAATTCTACCTTCAAATGGAGTAGTTGGCATCTCCATTTCAGGCTCCCTCCCCCCTCCCCCAACGTGTTACAGGGCTGCCAACCCAAACACTGGTGGTGACAGCGGTGAGCCCTAAACATTAAACAGATTTCACCATTAAAAAATACTTAAACTTACGTTTAAATATTTTAATATCCCAACTTATTGATTTATTATAAAATAATTACTTTAAATTACAGCAAAAATCGAAAATGAAAAATTACACATTTGTATGAGAGTTGCTCAACCTGTCTACGACGGAAGATTATCATGAGTCGCACGAAAACAGCACAACGTTTATTAATGATCAGCGTTGTAGCTCAATAATAATGAATATTTTTCTCAAATTCGGTCATATACATAGTTTCATCGTTTCAAAATTACCATACTTACAGTTTTGCTCCAATATTCAGTGAGCATAACATCGATGCCGGTTTGCTTCAGTCTGCCCTATCACAGAAGCGAACAGACCCACCGAGCATGTAAATCAATATGACTTGCACCGAGACTACATGAACATTTTCCACAAAAACTCAAAATATCACTTAAATTCGAGCTTTCACCACAAAAATTAACTAGTATTATATGCACGGTACATTCACGTATACTTTACTGCCAATTTGCTTCTATTTTTTAAAGGGAAAACAAGTGTACTAATGGATTTTGTAAGAGCTCGCTTGCCACATGCTATGTAGCCGCGCGCGCACCTATACTACCAATGGAACATTTCCATATGAACAAACACACTAATTTTTTTGAAGACGAATTTATCAATTATCATCCCTTATAGACCGCATTTTTTAATAATCGGAATCTCGGTTTTGTATGATATCTTCGGTTACGTTGGTCGCTTTCAGAATATATATTGGAAGAAGATGCGCCAGAAAATTCATGGCAATGAGTCAGTTGCAGACGACGCCATGATGGTTCGTGGGCTATATATAAATATCATTGATCGCCGCCGGCTCTCGAGCATCTAGGATTAAAATGACGTAATGAATGTCGTTAATTTCTTATTTTCCAAACGATTTGTAGAAATTACGTCATTTTTCAACACAAAGACAACAGGTTTTACATGCTACGTGTCAGGTATTAATGAACATAATGAGATTTAATCCTAATCTATATCCAAAGCGAAATATTTGACGGCATTCAACGCGAGTTTATTTTTTTCATATAAATAGGTATTTTTCTACAACGAAATCATTGTATTTTTCGTTATTTTTTGTCAATTCAATGACATTAGGGCCTACTTCGAGTTTCAAAGATTCTTTTCTATTTGTGAGATTTTGTACGTATACGATAAACACTATTACTATCGCTGTTTACAGTTTGACTTCTCAATATTCTTTCTGAAATAAACAAAAAGTTATACATTCGTGTTTGATCTCGTTTTCATGGTATTTTATAATACATTCTTGTTTATGGGGCTTTGTGAATTAATTTTTTTATAAAGTGCATCTAATTTATTTTTTAAATTAATACAATTAAATAAATACTGAACTTATTTGAGATACCTGACGAAAATAATTCCAGTATTTCTGAACGCACCAAGAGTTATCTCTTCGATGAAATTTAAAGTAGTGTGTTTAATTTTGTACTTTTTTCTAAACATTATCTTTATCTAATCTAAATTCTGTGACAAAGATCTCATTTTCTAAAAAGTTACACCTGGATGAAAAAAATTCATGATAGCATACGAAAATTTTTCTTAAATAATGACACGTTTTGTGTATTACCAGAGTAAAATTATCCAAAACAATTGGAACGCTGTTGCTTTGTCTGGTACGTTTTTTTATATTAGGAGGGAATCTGAAGTTACGGTAACTGACGTTGTCTGCTGGCGTTATGTAACTGGCGTTACCGGGTCTGCTAACGTTGTGCGACTGGCGTTACCGGGTCTGCTGGCGTTGTGTAACTGGGGTTACCGGGTCTGCTGGCGTTGTGCGACTGGCGTTACCGGGTCTGCTGGCGTTGTGTAACTGGGGTTACCGGGTCTGCTGGCGTTGTGCAACTGGCGTTACCGGGTCTGCTGGCGTTGTGCAACTGGCGTTACCGGGTCTGCTGGCGTTGTGCAACTGGCGTTACCGGGTCTGCTGGCGTTGTGCAACTGGCGTTACCGGGTCTGCTGGCGTTGTGCAACTGGCGTTACCGGGTCAGCTGGCGTTGTGCAACTGGCGTTACCGGGTCTGCTGGCGTTGTGCAACTGGCGTTACCGGGTCTGCTGGCGTTGTGTAACTGGGGTTACCGGGTCTGCTGGCGTTGTGCGACTGGCGTTACCGGGTCTGCTGGCGTTGTGTAACTGGGGTTACCGGGTCTGCTGGCGTTGTGCAACTGGCGTTACCGGGTCTGCTGCCGTTGTGCAACTGGCGTTACCGGGTCTGCTGCCGTTGTGCAACTGGCGTTACCGGGTCTGCTGGCGTTGTGCAACTGGCGTTACCGGGTCTGCTGGCGTTGTGCAACTGGCGTTACCGGGTCAGCTGGCGTTGTGCAACTGGCGTTACCGGGTCTGCTGGCGTTGTGCAACTGGCGTTACCGGGTCTGCTGGCGTTGTGCAACTGGCGTTACCGGGTCTGCTGGCGTTGTGCAACTGGCGTTACCGGGTCTGCTGGCGTTGTGCAACTGGCGTTACCGGGTCTGCTGGCGTTGTGCAACTGGCGTTACCGGGTCTGCTGGCGTTGTGTAACTGGCGTTACCGGGTCTGCTGGCGTTGTGCAACTTACGTTACCGGGTCATCCGGTGTGTTAAGATTTGGTTGTGTTAAGAAAGATAAGGTGAAGTTACGACAGTTTAGATTTGGTTATTAATGCGTATGTTTTATGGTATATCAATGTATATTAATATATAGTTATGTATGTATTTTATTGTATTTTTTAATATATACGTATTCCAATGGTTTAGTTTAAGCTTCATAAACACAATTCCAAGTCTTGCACGAAAAGTTTGTTACACTTGAGTTGTGAATGACAAAAAATGCACAAATTTAGGTTGTTTCTTATTCCAGATATATATTTTTTTATTTTGCCTTCTTCTTCTTCAGGACCCGTTCAATTAATCAGCAAAAATTATGGATGCTTCTTGTGAAACCTTGAAAGCTTTGCCCACTATTTCGTGTTTCTGGTCTTGCAGAACGTCACGGGTTCGAGTCCCTGCACCTGAGCGGTACATTTTCACAGGAAGCTGCTCCTCTGGTGATGTGGAAAATGAAGAAGCTCTTTACTGATGTAAAGAGGGGATTTTGACCCTCGATAATGCAAGAAAATAATAGAGAGGATAGATACACAGAATGATAGAGTTTAAAAAGAATTCAGATGGAATTTAGAATGATGAATAAGAGATAAGATATAGAGATAATAAGAGATAAATAAGAGATAGATCGAGGTAAGTAAGAGAAAGGTATAAATAAGAGAGATCTCCATACCCTACATTTGCGTGACCATTATGGCTATAATAACTACCAACTGAAATATTAAATAATTTATTCAAAGTAAACACTTGAGCAAATCAAAAACAATGCAAATGAACGCACAAAATTCCACAACCAAATTACTAATCACTTCACACACTATAACTGAACAGCATTTCCAACATCAAACATCGGCATCTACGGATGCTTTATTTCCAATCAAGCCTGATACATATCACCTTGTGCATTGGATTTTCAAGAGCGTCATAACTAACACCAGGACGCCATGTTGTGCTCTCCGTGGTACAGTGGTTAAGGGATCGGGCTCGTATGTTGGAGTCGCGGGTTCGCATCCCGGCGCTGGCGCGGAGATTTTCCCCGTTGGGTATAAGGGAAAGCTCAAACACAATACCCCACTCAACCCAGGTGTCGGAAATGGGTACCGGCTTTACGGGGAACCGTCATGGTGTCCTATATATGGGGTTAGTTATCAGACATTTGAAAAACCAATGCTAAGATCATATGTATCAGGCTTGATTGGAAATAAAGCATCCCAAAGATGCCGATGTTAACCATGACGCTTTCCCCCGGTCAAGACCGGTACCCATTTCAGACACCTGGGTAGAGTGGGGTATTGTGCTAGGAATTTTTCTTCTATACCCAACAGAGAAAATCGCCACCAGCGCCGGGACTCGAACCCTCGTTTGCCCGCACGGAGGCAGGTCCTAAAGACACACGGCTATGACGAGTGCTCGGTTTCTCCAACTAAGCGTTGCGAGGATTGTGTTCTTTTATTTAATTTTATTTAACACGTTGACTACGATTATTTATGCGGTTGCTTCGGTCAGTTTGGTTAGGCTGGAAGAAGTCGTTTTGAATAATCGGCTTTTCTGCTTTATTACATTTTTAATCTTTTAAAAAGTATAAAGAATACAATTGAACTATAATGTGTTACTTTATACTCTAAAATTTATTTCGGAAAAGGTTGCGAAATAGTTGAAATGTCATTGTTATATTCCGGTACGTATTGAACAATTTACCTAGTGTAAATTGTTATTAAATTGATTAATTTTAAATGAAATTTTAAAATAAAATTGTTAAATAATACACATATGTACCACTTCGGAGTCAAAGTGTTTAATGCATTTTAAAAATCAGATTACGCAACGAAGGGAACTCGTTTTTGTTGTTTTCAATCATTTTTGTTTCAACATTTTACACGGGTACTACGATCCCGATGTGTTAGTATCAGTTTAGGACGTTAATTTTAAGGTATTTTGAAAACCGATGTATCAGCATTTCATGTTTCAAGTTTATTGTGAATAAACTGTTTTTTCTGACTTTGTTTTCAACACTTTGACTGCTGCAAGTAAACTGAAGTTCAACATTCAACTCCAATTTAAAGTCAATTGTAGCAAGCAATGTTGAAAACACCATATATGAACTGGACAGCGCCTTTACATAATTTTGATTAAGTATTTATGGAAATTGAGTTTGTGACTGCTGGTCGGTCAGCAGCATTATGAAAATTGCCTCCGTGTACCACCGGTGGTGCACGTCGCAGTCAAAGTGTGAAGGATGGGGCAATTTTGAGTGAGCGTTATTCTTCGCTATCACCATCCATATCATTATTCTTTATTATCATTCTCCTTCTTTGTCCCTATCACTAGCCACATAGTCATTCTCCATTAACACAATCATATCCATATCATTATCCTTCACTAGCGCCATCACTATCTGCATCATTTTTCTTCATCATCACCATCATTATTCTTCATTATCATCATCATTGTTCATCAAAATCACAATCATTATTCTTCATTATACCATGATTATTCTTCATTATTGCCATGTTTATTCTTCCTAATCATCAACATTATTCTTCATAATCACCATCATTATTCTTCAAAATCACCATCATAATTCTTTATTATACCATGATTATTCTTCATTATCACCATGTTTATTCTTCATTATCACCATGATTATTCTTCACTATCACTAGCCACATCATTGTTCTTCACTGTAAGTTGTGTTCTCGTTGAGAAATAATAACAATAGTTAAATAATCACAGCAATACACTAAATTACACATCGTTCCTCCGCCAACACGCGACAACCTCGTTTTTGCTCAAAAGTGTCGGCCGCTGGACCAAAAATGATAATATGTCGTCTGCAAATTATCATGAATACATGAAATTTACTTGCTTTTATTGGGGAGGCTTACGTAAGGGCTGAAATCTCGTACGAGAGTTACAAATAAAATGCAAACAGAGTTATTAATAATTATACAACCGAGTTATAGTTATAAAAGAAACAGAATTATTAATAATTATACAACCGAGTTATAGTTATAAAAGAAACAGAATTATTAATAATTATACAACCGAGTTATAGTTATAAAAGAAACAGAATTATTAATAATTATACAACCGAGTTATAGTTATAAAAGAAACAGAATTATTAATAATTATACAACCGAGTTATAGTTATAAAAGAAACAGAATTATTAATAATTATACAACCGAGTTATAGTAATAAAAGAAACCGAGTAATTAATTATAAAGTAACCGAGTTATAGTTATAAAAGACACCGAGTAATTAATTATAAAGTAACGGAGTTATAGTTATAAAAGAAACCGAGTAATTAATCATAAGGTAACCGAGTTATAGTAATAAAAGAAACCGAGTAATTAATTATAAAGTAACCGAGTTATAGTTATAAAAGACACCGAGTAATTAATTATAAAGTAACGGAGTTACAGTTATAAAAAAAACCGAGTAATTAATCATAAGGTAACCGAGTTATAGTAATAAAAGAAACCGAGTAATTAATTATAGAGTAACCGAGTTATAGTTATAATAAAGACAGAGTAATTAATAATGTTACAATCGAGTTCTTTGTAATAGCAGAAACCGAGTTATTAATAATAATAATGTAACAGAGTTGTAGTTATAATAAAGATCGAGTTATAAAAAATAATACATCCGAGTTATATGACTTTGCGCTTGCGGTGTGGACGGGAGAAGGCATTTAGGAACGTAAAACATACGAAACAAATAAAAAAAAATATTTTATATTTTTGACGGGCCGTGTGCACGCGGCCTTATCAACTCTCGAGAGATTGTATTTTTTATTTCTTGCGGAGTTTGTTTCATTTCGCCTTCTTTCTTATTTCAAATTAAGGGGGTGGAATAGTGATTGTACAAAAACAGAGATGGTGGGTAGAAAACAGACATGGCAGAAAAAAGTTGAGAGAGCCTGTAGAAAACGAAGAACGCGTTTAAAAAACGGAGAAGATAAGTAGGAAAAAGAAAATGGTGCTTAGAAAACGAAGAACACACGTAAAAACGGAGAAGAGAGGTAGAAAACAGAAAATGACGATTAGAAAACTCCAAATATAAGTAGAAAAAGTAGAATGCGGGCAGGGGAGGGGGTAGAGACGTAGACGTAGGTAGATAGGTAGAGAGACGCTCCTATCCAATGAGCTAGCATTTCGCACTATCTCTGTATACGTCAACGTTTCAATAATTATTGCTACCATTCCACCCCCCTTTATTCGAAATAAGAAAAAAGGCGAAATGAAATAAAGGCCGCCAGAAATAAATAAATCAATCTCTCGAGATTTGATGAGGCCGAGCTTGTATCACAGATACGCTCATCTCACACTGCAGGCGGGCTTGCTTCGGACGGACGGACGGACGGACGGACGGACGCGGCTCTTGTTATAGTATAGATTCGAAAATAAAATCCCTATTGAGAAATAAAAATAAAATGCCTATTGACAATAAACCAGCGTTCAACGTTCGTTTGTTAATGTTGTTGTCAAAAAAAAAAAAAGTTGCCAGTGAAGAAAATCGATCAAATGAAAGATGGGTCGTGTTTGTAAGTAGAGGCAAATGGTCAAAAGCAATGACATAAGTGAATGTACATTAATTGTAAGTTCAATGTATTATATAAGTTTACATATACACACACATATATCACTATAAATCACCATCCCTGCATGTATCGCTATCTTCTACATATATGTAAAAACTATATATATGCATATGTGTAGTTAAATGAAATTGTCTGAATAAACATATTCCTAATTGTGTTAAATTTCAAACACACAAACACACAAACAAAAGTAGGGTACAATGATGTACGTTTGTCTGTCAACCGAACTTTTAGAGTACTCTAATGATTATACAATTGTTACTAACTCATTGTAATGTATTGTTACTAACTCATTGTAATGTATTGTTGCTGACTCATTGTAATGTATTGTTGCTGACTCATTGTAATGTATTGTTGCTGACTCATTGTAATGTATTGTTGCTGACTCATTGTAATGTATTGTTGCTGACTCATTGTAATGTATTGTTGCTGACTCATTGTAATGTATTGTTGCTGACTCATTGTAATGTATTGTTGCTGACTCATTGTAATGTATTGTTGCTGACTCATTGTAATGTATTGTTGCTGACTCATTGTAATGTATTGTTGCTGACTCATTGTAATGTATTGTTGCTAACTCATTGTAATGTATTGTTGCTGACTCATTGTAATGTATTGTTACTAACTCATTGTAATGTATTGTTGCTGACTCATTGTAATGTATTGTTGCTAACTCATTGTAATGTATTGTTGCTGACTCATTGTAATGTATTGTTACTAACTCATTGTAATGTATTGTTGCTGACTCATTGTAATGTATTGTTGCTGACTCATTGTAATGTATTGTTGCTGACTCATTGTAATGTATTGTTGCTGACTCATTGTAATGTATTGTTGCTAACTCATTGTAATGTATTGTTGCTGACTCATTGTAATGTATTGTTACTAACTCATTGTAATGTATTGTTGCTGACTCATTGTAATGTATTGTTGCTAACTCATTGTAATGTATTGTTGCTGACTCATTGTAATGTATTGTTACTAACTCATTGTAATGTATTGTTGCTGACTCATTGTAATGTATTGTTGCTGACTCATTGTAATGTATTGTTACTAACTCATTGTAATGTATTGTTGCTGACTCATTGTAATGTATTGTTGCTAACTCATTGTAATGTATTGTTGCTGACTCATTGTAATGTATTGTTACTAACTCATTGTAATGTATTGTTGCTGACTCATTGTAATGTATTGTTGCTGACTCATTGTAATGTATTGTTGCTAACTCATTGTAATGTATTGTTGCTGACTCATTGTAATGTATTGTTACTAACTCATTGTAATGTATTGTTGCTGACTCATTGTAATGTATTGTTGCTGACTCATTGTAATGTATTGTTGCTGACTCATTGTAATGTATTGTTGCTGACTCATTGTAATGTATTGTTGCTGACTCATTGTAATGTATTGTTGCTGACTCATTGTAATGTATTGTTGCTGACTCATTGTAATGTATTGTTGCTGACTCATTGTAATGTATTGTTGCTAACTCATTGTAATGTATTGTTGCTGACTCATTGTAATGTATTGTTACTAACTCATTGTAATGTATTGTTGCTGACTCATTGTAATGTATTGTTACTAACTCATTGTAATGTATTGTTGCTGACTCATTGTAATGTATTGTTGCTGACTCATTGTAATGTATTGTTGCTAACTCATTGTAATGTATTGTTGCTGACTCATTGTAATGTATTGTTACTAACTCATTGTAATGTATTGTTGCTGACTCATTGTAATGTATTGTTGCTGACTCATTGTAATGTATTGTTGCTAACTCATTGTAATGTATTGTTGCTGACTCATTGTAATGTATTGTTACTAACTCATTGTAATGTATTGTTGCTGACTCATTGTAATGTATTGTTGCTGACTCATTGTAATGTATTGTTGCTGACTCATTGTAATGTATTGTTGCTGACTCATTGTAATGTATTGTTGCTGACTCATTGTAATGTATTGTTGCTGACTCATTGTAATGTATTGTTGCTGACTCATTGTAATGTATTGTTGCTGACTCATTGTAATGTATTGTTGCTGACTCATTGTAATGTATTGTTGCTGACTCATTGTAATGTATTGTTGCTGACTCATTGTAATGTATTGTTGCTGACTCATTGTAATGTATTGTTGCTGACTCATTGTAATGTATTGTTGCTGACTCATTGTAATGTATTGTTGCTGACTCATTGTAATGTATTGTTGCTGACTCATTGTAATGTATTGTTGCTGACTCATTGTAATGTATTGTTGCTGACTCATTGTAATGTATTGTTGCTGACTCATTGTAATGTATTGTTGCTGACTCATTGTAATGTATTGTTGCTGACTCATTGTAATGTATTGTTGCTGACTCATTGTAATGTATTGTTGCTGACTCATTGTAATGTATTGTTGCTAACTCATTGTAATGTATTGTTGCTTACTCATTGTAATGTATTGTTGCTGACTCATTGTAATGTATTGTTGCTGACTCATTGTAATGTATTGTTGCTGACTCATTGTAATGTATTGTTGCTGACTCATTGTAATGTATTGTTGCTGACTCATTGTAATGTATTGTTGCTTACTCATTGTAATGTATTGTTACTAACTCATTGTAATGTATTGTTGCTTACTCATTGTAATGTATTGTTGCTTACTCATTGTAATGTATTGTTACTAACTCATTGTAATGTATTGTTGCTTACTCATTGTAATGTATTGTTGCTGACTCATTGTAATGTATTGTTGCTGACTCATTGTAATGTATTGTTGCTGACTCATTGTAATGTATTGTTGCTGACTCATTGTAATGTATTGTTGCTGACTCATTGTAATGTATTGTTGCTGACTCATTGTAATGTATTGTTGCTTACTCATTGTAATGTATTGTTACTAACTCATTGTAATGTATTGTTGCTGACTCATTGTAATGTATTGTTGCTGACTCATTGTAATGTATTGTTGCTGACTCATTGTAATGTATTGTTGCTGACTCATTGTAATGTATTGTTGCTAACTCATTGTAATGTATTGTTGCTAACTCATTGTAATGTATTGTTGCTGACTCATTGTAATGTATTGTTGCTGACTCATTGTAATGTATTGTTGCTGACTCATTGTAATGTATTGTTGCTAACTCATTGTAATGTATTGTTGCTGACTCATTGTAATGTATTGTTGCTGACTCATTGTAATGTATTGTTGCTGACTCATTGTAATGTATTGTTGCTGACTCATTGTAATGTATTGTTGCTGACTCATTGTAATGTATTGTTGCTTACTCATTGTAATGTATTGTTACTAACTCATTGTAATGTATTGTTGCTGACTCATTGTAATGTATTGTTGCTGACTCATTGTAATGTATTGTTGCTAACTCCTTGTAATGTATTGTTGCTGACTCATTGTAATGTATTGTTGCTAACTCATTGTGATGTATTGTTGCTGACTCATTGTAATGTATTGTTGCTGACTCATTGTAATGTATTGTTGCTGACTCATTGTAATGTATTGTTGCTAACTCATTGTAATGTATTGTTACTAACTCATTGTAATGTATTGTTACTGACTCATTGTAATGTATTGTTGCTAACTCATTGTAATGTATTGTTACTAACTCATTGTAATGTATTGTTACTAACTCATTGTAATGTATTGTTGCTGACTCATTGTAATGTATTGTTGCTAACTCATTGTAATGTATTGTTGCTAACTCATTGTAATGTATTGTTGCTGACTCATTGTAATGTATTGTTGCTGACTCATTGTAATGTATTGTTGCTGACTCATTGTAATGTATTGTTGCTAACTCATTGTAATGTATTGTTACTAACTCATTGTAATGTATTGTTGCTGACTCATTGTAATGTATTGTTGCTAACTCATTGTAATGTATTGTTGCTGACTCATTGTAATGTATTGTTGCTGACTCATTGTAATGTATTGTTGCTGACTCATTGTAATGTATTGTTGCTGACTCATTGTAATGTATTGTTGCTGACTCATTGTGATGTATTGTTGCTGACTCATTGTAATGTATTGTTGCTAACTCATTGTAATGTATTGTTGCTAACTCATTGTAATGTATTGTTGCTGACTCATTGTAATGTATTGTTGCTGACTCATTGTAATGTATTGTTGCTGACTCATTGTAATGTATTGTTGCTGACTCATTGTAATGTATTGTTGCTGACTCATTGTAATGTATTGTTGCTGACTCATTGTAATGTATTGTTGCTAACTCATTGTAATGTATTGTTGCTGACTCATTGTAATGTATTGTTGCTGACTCATTGTAATGTATTGTTGCTGACTCATTGTAATGTATTGTTGCTGACTCATTGTAATGTATTGTTGCTAACTCATTGTAATGTATTGTTGCTGACTCATTGTAATGTATTGTTGCTGACTCATTGTAATGTATTGTTGCTGACTCATTGTAATGTATTGTTGCTAACTCATTGTAATGTATTGTTGCTGACTCATTGTAATGTATTGTTGCTGACTCATTGTAATGTATTGTTGCTAACTCATTGTAATGTATTGTTGCTGACTCATTGTAATGTATTGTTGCTGACTCATTGTAATGTATTGTTGCTGACTCATTGTAATGTATTGTTACTAACTCATTGTAATGTATTGTTGCTGACTCATTGTAATGTATTGTTGCTAACTCATTGTAATGTATTGTTGCTGACTCATTGTAATGTATTGTTACTAACTCATTGTAATGTATTGTTGCTGACTCATTGTAATGTATTGTTGCTGACTCATTGTAATGTATTGTTACTAACTCATTGTAATGTATTGTTGCTGACTCATTGTAATGTATTGTTGCTGACTCATTGTAATGTATTGTTGCTGACTCATTGTAATGTATTGTTACTAACTCATTGTAATGTATTGTTGCTGACTCATTGTAATGTATTGTTGCTAACTCATTGTAATGTATTGTTGCTGACTCATTGTAATGTATTGTTGCTGACTCATTGTAATGTATTGTTACTAACTCATTGTAATGTATTGTTGCTGACTCATTGTAATGTATTGTTGCTGACTCATTGTAATGTATTGTTGCTGACTCATTGTAATGTATTGTTACTAACTCATTGTAATGTATTGTTGCTGACTCATTGTAATGTATTGTTGCTGACTCATTGTATTGTATTGTTGCTAACTCATTGTATTGTATTGTTGCTAACTCATTGTATTGTATTGTTGCTGACTCATTGTATTGTATTGTTGCTGACTCATTGTAATGTATTGTTGCTGACTCATTGTAATGTATTGTTGCTAACTCATTGTATTGTATTGTTGCTAACTCATTGTATTGTATTGTTGCTGACTCATTGTATTGTATTGTTGCTGACTCATTGTAATGTATTGTTGCTGACTCATTGTATTGTATTGTTGCTGACTCATTGTAATGTATTGTTGCTAACTCATTGTATTGTATTGTTGCTAACTCATTGTATTGTATTGTTGCTGACTCATTGTATTGTATTGTTGCTGACTCATTGTAATGTATTGTTGCTAACTCATTGTAATGTATTGTTGCTGACTCATTGTATTGTATTGTTGCTAACTCATTGTAATGTATTGTTGCTGACTCATTGTATTGTATTGTTGCTGACTCATTGTATTGTATTGTTGCTAACTCATTGTATTGTATTGTTGCTGACTCATTGTATTGTATTGTTGCTAACTCATTGTATTGTATTGTTGCTGACTCATTGTATTGTATTGTTGCTGACTCATTGTAATGTATTGTTGCTAACTCATTGTGATGTATTGTTGCTGACTCATTGTATTGTATTGTTGCTAACTCATTGTAATGTATTGTTGCTGACTCATTGTAATGTATTGTTACTAACTCATTGTAATGTATTGTTGCTTACTTATTGTAATGTATTGTTGCTAACTCATTGTAATGTATTGTTGCTAACTCATTGTAATGTATTGTTGCTGACTCATTGTATTGTATTGTTGCTGACTCATTGTAATGTATTGTTGCTAACTCATTGTATTGTATTGTTGCTGACTCATTGTATTGTATTGTTGCTGACTCATTGTATTGTATTGTTGCTGACTCATTGTATTGTATTGTTGCTGACTCATTGTATTGTATTGTTGCTGACTCATTGTAATGTATTGTTGCTAACTCATTGTAATGTATTGTTGCTGACTCATTGTATTGTATTGTTGCTAACTCATTGTAATGTATTGTTGCTGACTCATTGTATTGTATTGTTGCTGACTCATTGTATTGTATTGTTGCTAACTCATTGTATTGTATTGTTGCTGACTCATTGTATTGTATTGTTGCTAACTCATTGTATTGTATTGTTGCTGACTCATTGTATTGTATTGTTGCTGACTCATTGTAATGTATTGTTGCTAACTCATTGTGATGTATTGTTGCTGACTCATTGTATTGTATTGTTGCTAACTCATTGTAATGTATTGTTGCTGACTCATTGTAATGTATTGTTACTAACTCATTGTAATGTATTGTTACTAACTCATTGTAATGTATTGTTGCTAACTCATTGTATTGTATTGTTGCTAACTCATTGTATTGTATTGTTGCTGACTCATTGTATTGTATTGTTGCTGACTCATTGTAATGTATTGTTGCTAACTCATTGTGATGTATTGTTGCTGACTCATTGTATTGTATTGTTGCTAACTCATTGTATTGTATTGTTGCTAACTCATTGTATTGTATTGTTGCTGACTCATTGTGATGTATTGTTGCTGACTCATTGTAATGTATTGTTGCTAACTCATTGTATTGTATTGTTGCTAACTCATTGTATTGTATTGTTGCTGACTCATTGTAATGTATTGTTGCTGACTCATTGTAATGTATTGTTGCTAACTCATTGTGATGTATTGTTGCTGACTCATTGTAATGTATTGTTGCTAACTCATTGTGATGTATTGTTGCTGACTCATTGTGATGTATTGTTGCTAACTCATTGTGATATATTGTTGCTGACTCATTGTGATGTATTGTTGCTAACTCATTGTAATGTATTGTTGCTGACTCATTGTGATGTATTGTTGCTAACTCATTGTAATGTATTGTTGCTAACTCATTGTAATGTATTGTTGCTGACTCATTGTAATGTATTGTTGCTAACTCATTGTAATGTATTGTTGCTGACTCATTGTAATGTATTGTTGCTGACTCATTGTAATGTATTGTTGCTGACTCATTGTAATGTATTGTTGCTGACTCATTGTGATGTATTGTTGCTGACTCATTGTAATGTATTGTTGCTAACTCATTGTGATGTATTGTTGCTGACTCATTGTGATGTATTGTTGCTAACTCATTGTAATGTATTGTTGCTGACTCATTGTGATGTATTGTTGCTAACTCATTGTAATGTATTGTTGCTAACTCATTGTAATGTATTGTTGCTGACTCATTGTAATGTATTGTTGCTAACTCATTGTAATGTATTGTTGCTGACTCATTGTAATGTATTGTTGCTGACTCATTGTAATGTATTGTTGCTAACTCATTGTAATGTATTGTTGCTGACTCATTGTAATGTATTGTTGCTAACTCATTGTAATGTATTGTTGCTGACTCATTGTAATGTATTGTTGCTAACTCATTGTAATGTATTGTTGCTGACTCATTGTAATGTATTGTTGCTGACTCATTGTAATGTATTGTTGCTAACTCATTGTAATGTATTGTTGCTAACTCATTGTAATGTATTGTTGCTGACTCATTGTAATGTATTGTTGCTGACTCATTGTAATGTATTGTTGCTGACTCATTGTAATGTATTGTTGCTGACTCATTGTAATGTATTGTTGCTGACTCATTGTAATGTATTGTTGCTGACTCATTGTAATGTATTGTTGCTGACTCATTGTAATGTATTGTTGCTGACTCATTGTAATGTATTGTTGCTTACTCATTGTAATGTATTGTTGCTGACTCATTGTAATGTATTGTTGCTGACTCATTGTAATGTATTGTTGCTGACTCATTGTAATGTATTGTTGCTGACTCATTGTAATGTATTGTTGCTGACTCATTGTAATGTATTGTAGCTGACTCATTGTAATGTATTGTTGCTGACTCATTGTAATGTATTGTTGCTTACTCATTGTAATGTATTACAACTATTTTACTACATGTACGAGATAAATTTAAACGCACTTGGTAGCAAATTATCACACAATAATCGTATAATTAACACTTGTTGAAAAGGTTACAAATGTATTCGAGCAATACAGCGAGTTTTTCAATACGACTTGTCCCAACGTAACCCAACCTAACCTAACCCAACCTAACGTAACCCAACCTAACGTAACCCAACCTAACGTAACCCAACCTAACCTAACCCAACCTAACGTAACCCAACCTACCGCAGCTACCCCGGGCAACAACCGCTAGCGTGGTGAATGCTGTGTATGTAGGTATTTTGATATGTAGGTATTTTGATATGTAGATATTTTGGTATGTAGGTATTTTGATATGTAGGTATTTTGGTATGTAGGTATTTTGATATGTAGGTATTTTGGTATGTAGGTATTTTGATATGTAGGTATTTTGATATGTAGGTATTTTGATGTGTAGATATTTTGATATGTAGGTATTTTGATGTGTATGTATTTTGATATGTAGGTATTCTGATATGTAGGTATTTTGATATGTAGGTATTTTGATACGTAGGTATTTTGATATGTAGGTATTTTGATATGTAGGTATTTTGGTATGTAGGTATTTTGGTATGTAGGTATTTTGGTATGTAGGTATTTTGGTATGTAGGTATTTTGATATGTAGGTATTTTGGTATGTAGGTATTTTGATATGTAGGTATTTTGATATGTAGGTATTTTGATGTGTAGATATTTTGATATGTAGGTATTTTGATGTGTATGTATTTTGATGTGTAGGTATTCTGATATGTAGGTATTCTGATATGTAGGTATTTTGATACGTAGGTATTTTGATACGTAGGTATTTTGATATGTAGGTATTTTGATATGTAGGTATTTTGGTATGTAGGTATCTCGATATGTGCATGTAGGTAAATACTGTGTATGTAGGTATTTGTTTTGCTCTCACAGGTAGTGTTAAGATGTGTGTGTTTGTATGTTTGTGTGCAACTCATGCAGCCTGAGACCACCTTGTTGCTGCAAGTTAACAGGTGGTTACGTCTAGTGATATACCTAAAAGATTTTAACAATGACTTTGCGTTTTCAGTTATACTTATAAGTTTTACCTATAATTCTAAGTTTACAACTTTAAGTCTAAGTTTTAACAACAATTCTAAGTTTTTAACTGTAGTTCTAAGTTCATAGCAAAGTTTAGCCAAACTAAGATGATGGTTTTGAATACTATAAGTTTTTAACTATAATTCTAGGTTACGATCAAGTTTGACCATACCAAGTTTATGACTTTTATTACCAATTTTCTTAATTGCACTGCTAAGTATGTGAGCTTTGATACCAAGTGTGTGTGACCTTCAGCACTAGATTTATCCCCTTCAGCACTAGATTGATCCCCTTTAGCACTAAATTTATCACCTTTAGCACTAAATTTATCCCCTTCAGCACTAGATTGATCCCCTTTAGCACTAGATTTATCCCCTTTAACCCTAGATTTATCACCTTTAACACTAGATTTATTTCCTTTAGCACTAGATTTATCCCCTTCAGCACTAGATTGATCCCCTTCAGCACTAGATTTATCCCCTTCAGCACTAGATTGATCCCCTTTAGCACTAGATTTATCACCTTTAACCCTAGATTTATCACCTTTAACACTAGATTTATCCCCTTTAGCACTAGATTTATCCCCTTCAGCACTAGATTGATCCCCTTCAGCACTAGATTTATCCCCTTCAGCACTAGATTGATCCCCTTTAGCACTAGATTTATCCCCTTTAACCCTAGATTTATCACCTTTAACACTAGATTTATTTCCTTTAGCACTAGATTTATCCCCTTCAGCACTAGATTGATCCCCTTTAGCACTAGATTTATCCCCTTTAACCCTAGATTTATCACCTTTAACACTAGATTTATTTCCTTTAGCACTAGATTTATCCCCTTCAGCACTAGATTTATCCCCTTCAGCACTAGATTGATCCCCTTCAGCACTAGATTTATCCCCTTCAGCACTAGATTGATCCCCTTTAGAACTAGATTTATCACCTTTAGCACTAGATTTATCCCCTTCAGCACTAGATTGATCCCCTTCAGCACTAGATTTATCCCCTTCAGCACTAGATTGATCCCCTTTAGCACTAGATTTATCACCTTTAGCACTAAATTTATCCCCTTCAGCACTAGATTTATCCCCTTTAGCACTAGATTTATCACCTTTAGCACTAGATTTATCCCCTTCAGCACTAGATTGATCCCCTTCAGCACTAGATTTATCCCCTTCAGCACTAGATTGATCCCCTTTAGCACTAGATTTATCACCTTTAGCACTAAATTTATCCCCTTCAGCACTAGATTTATCCCCTTTAGCACTAGATTTATCACCTTTAGCACTAGATTTATCACCTTTAACCCTAGATTTATCACCTTTAACCCTAGATTTATCACCTTTAACACTAGGTTTATCCCCTTTAGCACTAGATTTATCCCCTTCAGCACTAGATTGATCCCCTTCAGCACTAGATTTATCCCCTTCAGCACTAGATTGATCCCCTTTAGCACTAGATTTATCACCTTTAGCACTAAATTTATCCCCTTCAGCACTAGATTTATCCCCTTTAGCACTAGATTTATCACCTTTAGCACTAGATTTATCCCCTTCAGCACTAGATTGATCCCCTTCAGCACTAGATTTATCACCTTTAGCAATAGATTTATCACCTTTAGCACTAGATTGATCACCTTTAGCACTAGATTTATCACCTTTAGCACTAGATTTATCGCCTTTAACCATAGATTTATCACCTTTAACACTAGATTTATCCCCTTTAGCACTAGATTTATCACCTTTAGCACTAGATTGATCACCTTTAGCACTAGATTTATCACCTTTAGCAATAGATTTATCACCTTTAGCAACAGATTTATCACCTTTAGCACTAGATTTATCACCTTCAGCACTAGATTTATCACCTTCAGCACTAGATTGATCCCCTTTAGCATTAAATTTATCACCTTTAGCACTAAATTTATCCCCTTCAGCACTAGATTGATCCCCTTTAGCACTAGATTTATCACCTTTAGCACTAGATTGATCACCTTTAGCACTAGATTGATCACCTTTAGCACTAGATTGATCCCCTTTAGCATTAAATTTATCACCTTTAGCACTAAATTTATCCCCTTCAGCACTAGATTTATCCCCTTTAGCACTAGATTTATCACCTTTAGCACTAGATTGATCACCTTTAGCACTAGATTTATCACCTTTAGCAATAGATTTATCACCATTAGCAACAGATTTATCACCTTTAGCACTAGATTTATCACCTTCAGCACTAGATTTATCACCTTCAGCACTAGATTGATCCCCTTTAGCATTAAATTCATCACCTTTAGCACTAAATTTATCCCCTTCAGCACTAGATTGATCCCCTTTAGCACTAGATTGATCCCCTTTAGCACTAAATTATCACCTTTAGCACCAGATTCATCACCTTCAGAATTACATTTCTTAACTTTTTTCCAAAGTATATGACCTTTACAAACAAGTTTCTTGAACTTAGTACCAATCTTCTTGGGCTTGATAACTTTTTTCTCATAATATCTTTTCTTATATTTAATATAAAGTTACTTGACTTTATTGACGAGTCTATCAACTTTTATACAAAGTTTCTTACCTTCAATTAATACCAAGTTTTTTAGCTTCAATACTAAATTTCTTGATCGTTTTAATAAGTTTCGCAACTTAAATACCAAGTTTCTTAACATTTATAATTTGTTTCTTCACTTTAATTCCAAGTTTCTTAACTATGATACCAAGTTTACCAACTTTAATACCAAGTTTTTCAATACTAAATTTCTTCGCTTTAATTTCAAGTTACTGAACTTTAATATCAAGTTTCTTCACTTAAATGCTAATTTCTACGCTTTAATACAAGTTTGTAAACTTTATTACACAATTTCTTACTTTTAATATCAAATTTCTCGCCTTCAGTACCAAGTTTCTGAACTTTTTAACATTAGGTTTACTACGTTCAATATCGAGACTTCTGGCTCCATAACCTATTTTTTTCAACTTAAATGCCGAGTATCTATCTTTTCTACCAAGTTTTCCGAATTTAATGCCATGTTTTTAGATTTTAACACAGAATGTCGCAAACTTGCCAGAAAGTATCTCAACTTCAACGCAAAGTTTCTTAACTTCACCACAAAGTATCTCAACTTCAACGCAAAGTTTCTTAACTTCACCACAAAGTATCTCAACTTCAACACAAAGTTTCTTAACTTCAACACAAAGTTTCTTAACTTCAACACAAAGTTTTTTAACTTCAACACGAAGTATATCAACTTCAACACAAAGTTTTTTAACTTCAACCCAAAGTATCTCAACTTAAACACAAAGTTTCTTAACTTCAACACAAAGTTTCTTAACTTCAACACAAAGTTTTTTAACTTCAACACAAAGTTTCCCAACTCCAACACAAAGTTTCTTAACTTCAACACAAAGTTTCCAAACTCCAACACAAAGTTTCCCAACTTCAACACAAAGTTTCCCAACTCCAACACAAAGTTTCCCAACTTCAACACAAAGTTTCTTAACTTCAACGCAAAGTTTCTAATTTAAATGTTTTAAATCCTACCTCAGCACAATTCGACAAACACGACACGAAACAACACACAAACACAAAACAACACACAACACAACACACAAACAAAACACAACACACAAACCCAACACACAAACACAACACACAAAAACAAGACACAACACACAAGCACAACACAACACAGCACACAAACACAGCACAACATACACAACACAACACACAAACACAACCCAACATACAAACACGACACAACATACACAACACAACACACAAACACAACACACAAACAAAACACAACATACACAACACAACACACAAACACAACACACAAACACAACACACAAATATAACACAACATACACAACACAACACACAAACACAACACAGCACACAAACACAGCACAACATACACAACACAACACACAAACACAACTCAACACACAAATTTCACAGCACAACACAACAAACAAACACAGCACAACACAACACACAAACACAGCACAACACACCAAACAAACACAGCACAACACAACACACAAACACAGCACAACACAACACACAAACACAGCACATCACAATACACAAACACAGCACATCACAACACACAAACACAGCACAACACAACACACAAACAAAGCACAACACAACACACAAACACAGCACGACACAACACACAAACACAGCACAACATACACAACACAACACACAAACACAGCACAACACAACACACAAACACAGCACAATATACACAACACAACACACAAACAAAGCACAACACAACACACAAACACCGCACAACACAACACACAAACACAGCACAACATACACAACACAACACACAAACACAGCACAACACAACACACAAACACAGCACATCACAACACACAAACACAGCACAACACAACACACAAACACAGCACAACACAACATATAAACACAGCACAACACAACACACAAACACATCACAACACACAAACACGGCACAACACAACACACAAACACAGCACAACACAACACACAAACACAGCACAACACAACACACAAACAGAGCACAACACAACACACAAACACAGCACATCACAACACACAAACACAGCACAACACAACACACAAACACAGCACAACACAACATATAAACACAGCACAACACAACACACAAACACATCACAACACACAAACACGGCACAACACAACACACAAACACAGCACAACACAACACACAAACACAGCACAACACAACACACAAACACAACACAACATACACAACACAACACACAAACACGGCAAAACACAACACACAAACACAGCACAATACAACACACAAGCACAGCACAACACAACACACAAACACAACACAACATACACAACACACAACACACAAACACAGCACAACACAACACACAAACACATCACACAACACACAAACACAGCGCAACACAACACACAAACACAACATACACAACACAACACACAAACACGGCACAACACAACACACAAACACAGCACAACACAACACACAAACACAACTCAACACACAAACACAACACAACACACAAACACAGCACAAGACAACACAAAAACACAGCACAACACAACACACAAACACAGCACAACACAACACACAAACACAGCACAACATACAAAACACAACACACAAACACAGCACAACACAACACACAAACACAACACAACATACAAAACACAACACACAAACCCAGCACAACACAACACACAAACACAGCACAACACAACACACAAACACAACACAACCTACAAAACACAACACACAAACACAGCACAACACAACACACAAACACAGCACAACACAACACACAAACACAGCACAACACAACACACAAACACAGCACAACACAACACACAAACACAGCACAACACAACACACAAACACAGCACAACACAACACACAAACACAGCACAACACAACACACAAACACAGCACAACACAACACACAAACACAGCACAACACAACACACAAACACAGCACAACACAACACACAAACACAGCACAACACAACACACAAACACAGCACAACACAACACACAAACACAGCACAACACAACACACAAACACAGCACAACACAACACACAAACACAGCACAACACAACACACAAACACAGCACAACACAACACACAAACACAGCACAACAAAACACACAAACACAGCACAACACAACACACAAACACAGCACAACACAACACACAAACACAGCACAACACAACACACAAACACAGCACAACACAACACACAAACACAGCACAACACAACACACAAACACAGCACAACACAACACACAAACACAGCACAACACAACACACAAACACAGCACAACACAACACACAAACACAGCACAACACAACACACAAACACAGCACAACACAACACACAAACACAGCACAACACAACACACAAACACAGCACAACACAACACACAAACACAGCACAACACAACACACAAACACAGCACAACACAACACACAAACACAGCACAACAAAACACACAAACACAGCACAACACAACACACAAACACAGCACAACACAACACACAAACACAGCACAACACAACACACAAACACAGCACAACACAACACACAAACACAGCACAACACAACACACAAACACAGCACAACACAACACACAAACACAGCACAACACAACACACAAACACAGCACAACACAACACACAAACACAGCACAACACAACACACAAACACAGCACAACACAACACACAAACACAGCACAACACAACACACAAACACAGCACAACACAACACACAAACACAGCACAACAAAACACACAAACACAGCACAACACAACACACAAACACAGCACAACACAACACACAAACACAGCACAACACAACACACAAACACAGCACAACACAACACACAAACACAGCACAACACAACACACAAACACAGCACAACACAACACACAAACACAGCACAACACAACACACAAACACAGCACAACACAACACACAAACACAGCACAACACAACACACAAACACAGCACAACACAACACACAAACACAGCACAACACAACACACAAACACAGCACAACACAACACACAAACACAGCACAACACAACACACAAACACAGCACAACACAACACACAAACACAGCACAACACAACACACAAACACAGCACAACACAACACACAAACACAGCACAACACAACACACAAACACAGCACAACACAACACACAAACACAGCACAACACAAAACACAAACACAGCACAACACAACACACAAACACAGCACAACACAACACACAAACACAGCACAACACAACACACAAACACAGCACAACACAACACACAAACACAGCACAACACAACACACAAACACAGCACAACACAACACACAAACACAGCACAACACAACACACAAACACAGCACAACACAACACACAAACACAGCAATACACAACACACAAATACAGCACAACACAACACATAAACACAGCACAACACTGCACACAAACACAGCACAACATACAAAACACAACACACAAACACTGCACAACACAACACACAAACACAGCACAACACAACACACAAACACTGCACAACACAACACACAAATACAGCACAACACAACACATAAACACAGCACAACACTGCACACAAACACAGCACAACATACAAAACACAACACACAAACACTGCACAACACAACACACAAATACAGCACAACACAACACACAAACACAGCCCAACACAACACACAAATCACAGCACAACATACAAAACACAACACACAAACACTGCACAACACAACACACAAACACAGCACAACACAACACACAAACACAGCACAACACAACACACAAACACAGCACAACAAAACACACAAACACAGCACAACACAACACACAAACACAGCACAACACAACACACAAACACAGCACAACACAACACACAAACACAGCACAACACAACACACAAACACAGCACAACACAACACACAAACACAGCACAACACTGCACACAAACACAGCACAACATACAAAACACAACACACAAACACTGCACAACACAACACACAAACACAGCACAACATACAAAACACAACACACAAACACAGCACAAAACAACACACAAACACAGCACAACACAACACACAAACACAGCACAACACAACACACAAACACAGCAAACCACAACACACAAACACAGCACAACACAACACACAAACACAGCAAAACATACAAAACACAACACACAATTTGTGTGTTGTGTTGTGCTGTGTTTGTGTGTTGTGTCGTGTTTGTGTGATGTGTTGTGCTGTGTTTATGTGTTGTGTTGTGCTGTGTTTGTGTGTTGTGTTGTGCTGTGTTTGTGTGTTGTGTTGTGCTGTTTTTGTGTGTTGTGTTGTGCTGTGTTTGTGGGTTGTGTTGTGCTGTGTTTGTGTGTTGTGTTGTGCTGTGTTTGTGTATTGTGTTGTGTATATTGTGTTGTGTTTGTGTGTTGTGTTGTGCTGTTTTTGTGTGTTGTGTTGTGCTGTATTTGTGTGTTGTGTCGTGTTTGTGTGATGTGTTGTGCTGTGTTTGTGTGTGGTGTTGTGCCGTGTTTGTGTGTGGTGTTGTGCTGTGTTTGTGTGTTGTGTTGTGCTGTGTTTGTGTGTTGTGTTGTGCCGTGTTTGTGTGTTGTGTTTTGTATGTTGTGCTGTGTTTGTGTGTTGTGTTGTGTTGTGTTTGTGTGTGGTGTTGTGCTGTGTTTGTGTGTTGTGTTGTGCCGTGTTTGTGTGTTGTGTTTTGTATGTTGTGCTGTGTTTTTGTGTTGTGTTGTGCTGTGTTTGTGTGTTGTGTTGTGCTGTGTTTGTGTGTTGTGTTTTGTATGTTGTGCTGTGTTTGTGTGCAGTGTTGTGCTGTGTTTATGTGTTGTGTTGTGCTGTATTTGTGTGTTGTGTATTGCTGTGTTTGTGTGTTGTGTTGTGCTGTGTTTGTGTGTTGTGTTGTGCTGTGTTTGTGTGTTGTGTTGTGCTGTGTTTGTGTGTTGTGTTGTGCTGTGTTTGTGTGTTGTGTTTTGTATGTTGTGCTGTGTTTGTGTGCAGTGTTGTGCTGTGTTTATGTGTTGTGTTGTGCTGTATTTGTGTGTTGTGTATTGCTGTGTTTGTGTGTTGTGTTGTGCTGTGTTTGTGTGTTGTGTTGTGCTGTGTTTGTGTGTTGTGTTGTGCTGTGTTTGTGTGTTTTGTTGTGCTGTGTTTGTGTGTTGTGTTGTGCTGTGTTTGTGTGTTGTGTTGTGCCGTGCACAGCACAACATACAAAACACAACACACAAACACAGCACAACACAACACACAAACACAGCACAACACAACACACAAACACAGCACAACACAACACACAAACACAGCACAACATACACAACACAACACACAAACACAGCACAACACAACACACAAACACAGCACAACACAACACACAAACACAGCACAACACATCACACAAACACGACACAACACACAAATACAGCACAACACAACACACAAAAACAGCACAACACACAAACACAACACAATATACACAACACAATACACAAACACAGCACAACACAACACACAAACACAGCACAACACAACCCACAAACACAGCACAACACAACACACAAAAACAACACAACACAACACACAAACACAACACAATATACACAACACAACACACAAACACAGCACAACACAACACACAAACACAGCACAACACAACACACAAACACAGCACAACACAACACACAAACACCGCACAACACAACACACATACACAACACAACATACAAAACACAACACACAAACACAGCACAACACAACACACAAACACAGCACAACACAACACACAAACACGACACAACACAACACACGAACACAACACACAAACACAACACAACACAAACACACCACAACACACAAACACAGCACAACACACAAACACAGCACAACACAACACACAAACACAGCACAACACACAAACACAACACACAAACACAACACACAAACACAACACAACACACAAACACAGCGCAACACAACACACAAACACAACACACAAACACAGCACAACACAACACACAAACACAACACAACACACAAACACAACACATAAACACTACACAACACACAAACACAACACAACACTCAAACACAACACAACACACAAACACAGCACAACACAACACACAAACACAGCACAACACAGCACACAAACACAGCACAACACAACACACAAACACAGCACAACACAACACAACACACAAACACAACACACAAACACAACACAACACAACACAACACAACACAACACACAAACACAACACAACACACAAACACAACACAACACTCAAACACAACACAACACACAAACACAACACACAAACACAACACAACACTCAAACACAACACAACACACAAACACGACACAACACACAAACACAGCACAACACAACAAAATAACGAAATGAAGACTGGTTCGATGTGGTTTTAAAAAAATAAATTTATCAAAATACATCAACAAAACTAATGTATAAAACATTTATATTAGAAAAAGACATATTACATTTAGAGCTTATAGAGATGTTCTGCATTTAAAAAATTGTTCCCTAGCATTCCTATTAACAGCAAAATGTTCAAGAAATTTACACATGCAAAAATTTGGATTCTATATGCTGAAACTAAACTGGAATTCGCATAGACACAATGCGAGCCCGGCGTATCTTCCCACTGGGAAAAGGAGAAAGCCAAAACAGGACCCAGGTGTAGGGTATCGTCCCGTTGGGAAGAGGAAGAAGTTAGCCACAGAAAAGAAAAGGAAAAAAAGAAAAAATGTTTATTTCCAAGTTGTCACATGAGATACATGCCAACATATTGGCTTATAAAAGTTTCTTAAATATAGGGCATCCTAAAACAAATGTTCCGTACGAGGAGTACTAATTGACAAACCATCCGAGGTGTACAAGTAGATAAGCCATACGAGGCATAATAATAGACAAACTATACGAGGTGTGCTAATAGACAAACTATCAGAGGTGTACAAGTAGATAGACCATACGAGGCATGTTAATTGAGAAAATATACGAGGCGTACTAATAGACAAACCATTCGTGGTGTGCTAGTAGTCTAACAAAAGTTCTATACTAGGAGTACTAATTGACAAACCATCTGAGGTGAAAATAGATAAGCCATACGAGGCATAATAATAATAGGCAAACTATAAGAGAGGTAATTTTTTTTGGTCAATATCATTGTAAATTTTTTCTGTTATGTTTAACAGGGCGTCCTGAGTACTGGTATTCCTTCTGTAAGCATATTGATTGCGATGCAGTAGATGTGACTCGTCTATGTAAGACGAGAGCTGGTTTGTTATTACTTTTTCTAATATTTTGGACATAACAGGCAGGAGAATGATTGGTCTGTAGTTTGACGCTATGTCGATATCACCAGATTTATGTAATGGCTTAATAATGGGTAGTTTCCATTGATCGGGAAACTTGTTTGTGGCTATAGATGTATTTATTAACAAGCGAATAAGGGGTGCTGTGACAGGGAAGCTGTCTTTTATATGTTGGAGGCTTATGCCATCATGTCCAGTCGCTTTAGTATTCTTTAGTGAGTATAAGATTTTTCGTATCTCTATGACGCTAACTGGCTTTGGTCTCCACTTGTTGCTACTATTTGGGGATGAAACATCGCTCAGATTTGTCCCTGTAGATGTGTCTGAAACTGTCCTGGATACTTCATTGAAAACATCTTCGCCAACTTTTGAGAAGAAAGTGTTAAAGTCATTCGCCATTTTTGAGGGGTTGTCAAAAGTGCTTTTGCAGTCTGAATTTTTATACTGAGCAGCTTCTCTAATGATTTCCCAAGTTCTTTTAGGGTTTTGTTTTGCCGCCAAGAGTTCTTTGTGGAAGTAGTCCCGTTTTGCTTCCTTAACTTTTCTTCGTAGGATCTTCTCATGATCTTTATATAATTTTCGACGCGTACTGTCTGATTTATTCAGTTTGTACTCACGCTGCAAATTTCTTTTCGCTCTGCTCAACTGTTTTATCTCATCTGTTATCCATTTAGAAATTCTTGGCTTAACTTTCTTCGTAGTGAAAGGTGCGCATTCGTTTAGAGCTGATACGAAATTTTCGTTGAAAAGCGAAACTTGTAGAATGACATCATCGGTGTTTTCCATGCCTTGAAATTCACTCCATCTGTCTAATAGCTTTGCTTGAAATATTTCAGGGGAGTAGTGGTTTTTCATGCGATATGTAATGTAACTAGATTTCTGTTTCTCTTTTGCAATATTGATTTGGCATTCTACCGAATGGTGATCAGAAAAGGACGGTAAGATTTCTGTGCTGAGTACTGCTTGGGGATTGTTGGTAATTGCTAGGTCAAGAAGAGTTTTGGAAGCGTTGGTAATTCGCGTTGGTTCTTGGACCATTTGAGAAAGATTAAGTCTGTGCAGCATTTTGCTTAGCTGATTGTTTATATTTGTCAGATCCACGTTAAAATCTCCGAAAACATAGAAAGACTTTTTGGCTGCAGAGATTGATCTAAGCGTATTTTCAATGAAATCTAATGTTGGACGAAGAGATGCTGACGGATGTCTGTAAAGACTGCCGATAATGAAAGACTTGTGTTTGTTTACTTGAACATTGAGCCAAACCATTTCTATGTCTTCGCATTTTTCTTTTATCGGAACTAAGGATGTAGAGTAGACATCTTTGATGAAAATGCATGAACCGCTACCTCTCTTACTCTTGACTCCGTCATAACGGTACAATTCGTACCCGGTAATGCTGAGATATGAGCTTTCGACTCGTGAATCGAACCATGTTTCAGATACGCATAAAATATCAATATCGTTAGTGATCAACACTACTCGTACGTCATCCATTTTACCATTGAGACTGCGAGCATTTATGTGCAATATTTTGATATTATTTACCTCAATAGGCAGATCTTTAGTGGAGTTATTGCATTTTTTAGGTCTAGCAGGGCATTTAGTATTCGTCTCTAGGTCTTTATTGCCGCGTTCATTGTTTGTGATTTCAGCTTCATATTCAATTTGATCACTGTTATTTAGTCACAAAATGGGGGAGGGAGGGCGCTATAGGTCCCGTTTCCGGTGTATGTTTACCGGAGGACAGTTTATCAGAGCATTTGATGTAGGGGAGATTGTCGTCTTCCAAATCCCGTTGTCTTTTTCATCAAATACGTGAATTGGTGTTCTCGTTACATTAGAAAGTATTTGGGGTATGAGGTCTCCAACTGCGTGATCGAAGACTTTTCTATCGATGTATTTATCGATGAGTTGTTCGAAACTGCCACTGTTCTTGTCGACGAATTTTGCACACTGGTCCTTGTTTCTGGAGCTCTCAGTTTTGATGGCTTTTTTCAGAGATATATAATTCCATTTCGATTTTTGTTGTGAAGCAAGCTGCGTCGTTACGGCGTGGAGTAGACAGTGTCCGTCACCTACAGTGTAAGCAAGCTCCATTTTGAGCGATCGTTTCAAGTCGTCCAGTGTGTCTGCAACGCGTGTGCATATTTGATTCACTGTTGATTTTTCGGTAGCAGTATTGGTTTGGTCGTTCGACGGAGGCCCGGCAGAGGCATCAGATTTTTTTCGAATAATTCGATTTTCTTTGGAATAGTTTTGAATATCGGTATTCGCTTGACTTTCCTCGATTCCTGCGTACTCACTGGAAAGTTACCCACAACAGGACCCAGGTGTGGGGTATCTTCCCGTTGGGAAAAGGAAGAAGTTAGCCACAACAGGACCCAGGTGTAGGGTATCTTCCCTATGGGAAAAGGACGAAGTTACCCACAACAGGACCCAGGTGTGGGGTATCTTCCCGTTGGGAAAAGGAAGAAGTTAGCCACGACAGGACCTTGGTGAAGGGTATCTTCCCGTTGGGAAAAGGAAAAAGTTAGCCATAACAGGACCCAGGTGTAGGGTATCTTCCCTTTGGGAAAAGGACGAAGTTACCCACAACAGGACCCAGGTGTGGGGTATCTTCCCGTTGGGAAAAGGAAGAAGTTAGCCACAACAGGACCTTGGTGTAGGGTATCTTCCCGTTGGGAAAAGGAAAAAGTTAGCCATAACAGGACCCAGGTGTAGGGTATCTTCCCGTTGGGAAAAGGAAGAAGTAAGCCACAACAGGACCCAG
Source organism: Morinoia aosen (assembly GCA_030386875.1). Taxonomy (NCBI): domain Eukaryota; kingdom Metazoa; phylum Arthropoda; class Malacostraca; order Amphipoda; family Talitridae; genus Morinoia; species Morinoia aosen. Next base: position 15,352,724 of record CM059580.1, on the reverse strand, counting down.
GTGTAGGGTATCTTCCCGTTGGGAAAACGACGAAGTTACCCACAACAGGACCCAGGTGTGGGGTATCTTCCCGTTGGGAAAAGGAAGAAGTTAGCCGTAGCAGGACCCAGGTGTAGGGTATCTTCCCTTTGGGAAAAGGACGAAGTTACCCACAACAGGACCCAGGTGTGGGGTATCTTCCCGTTAGGAAAAGGAAGAACTTAGCCACAACAGGACCCAGGTGTGGGGTATCTTCCCGTTGGGAAAAGGACGAAGTTACCCACAACAGGACCCAGGTGTAGGGTATCTTCCCGTTGGGAAAAGGAAGAAGTTAGCCACAACAGGACCCATGTGTAGGGTATCTTCCCGTTGGGAAAAGGAAGAAGTTAGCCACAACAAGACCCAGGTGTGGGGTATCTTCCCGTTGGGAAAAAGACGAAGTTACCCACAACAGGACCCAGGTGTGGGGTATCTTCCCGTTGGGAAAAGGAAGAAGTTAGCCATAACAGGACCCAGGTGTAGGGTATCTTCCCTTTGGGAAAAGGAAGAAGTTAGCCACAACAGGACCCAGGTTTGGGGTATCTTCCCGTTGGGAAAAGGAAGAAGTTAGCCATAACAGGACCCAGGTTTGGGGTATCTTCCCGTTGGGAAAAGGAAGAAGTTAGCCACAACAGGACCCAGGTGTGGGGTATCTTCCCGTTGGGAAAAGGAAGAAGTTAGCCGTAGCAGGACCCAGAAACAATAAATGGGTAACCGTCACTGCATCTATGTGCTAGTTTGTAGACATATGTGTGTGTGTGTGTGTGCGTCAAATAAATAATACTGAACTTATTTTAATTATAATTCTGCTATAATTAAACTGGCGTTGAAAAACTGACGTTCCCTGGTCAGCTGGCGTGGGGTAATTATGATCTCTGCGGCTAGATTAGGATACGTTAGGGTAAGTTAGGATACGTTAGGGTAAGTTAGGATGAGTTAGGGTAAGTTAGGATACGTTAGGGTAAGTTAGGATGAGTTAGGGTAAGTAAGGATACGTTAGCGTAAGTTAGGATGAGTTAGGGTAAGTTAGGATGAGTTAGGGTAAGTTAGGATACGTTAGGGTAAGTTAGGATGAGTTAGGGTAAGTTAGGATGAGTTAGGGTAAGTTAGAATGAGTTAGGGTAAGTTAGGATGAGTTAGGGTAAGTTAAGATGAGTTAGGGTGAGTTAGGATGAGTTAGGGTGAGTTAGGATGAGTTAGGGTAAGTTAGGATACGTTAGGGTAAGTTAGGATGAGTTAGGGTGAGTTAGGATGAGTTAGGGTAAGTTAGGATACGTTAGGGTAAGTTAGGATACGTTAGGGTAAGTTAGAATGAGTTAGGGTAAGTTAGGATGAGTTAGGGTAAGTTAGGATACGTTAGGGTAAGTTAGGATGAGTTAGGGTGAGTTAGGATGAGTTAGGGTAAGTTAGGATACGTTAGGGTAAGTTAGGATACGTTAGGGTAAGTTAGAATGAGTTAGGGTAAGTTAGGATGAGTTAGGGTAAGTTAGGATGAGTTAGGGTAAGTTAGGATGAGTTAGGGTAAGTTAGGATGAGTTAGGGTAAGTTAGGATACGTTAGGGTAAGTTAGGATGAGTTAGGGTAAGTTAGGATACGTTAGGGTAAGTTAGGATGAGTTAGGGTGAGTTAGGATGAGTTAGGGTAAGTTAGGATACGTTAGGGTAAGTTAGGATGAGTTAGGGTGAGTTAGGATGAGTTAGGGTAAGTTGGGATACGTTAGGGAGAGTTAGGATGAGTTAGGATGTGTTCAGTTATTTGGATAAAAAAGAAATAATTGATTTTATGCCATTAACTCAGGCAGCTTTACGGTATACTTTACTCTGCAATTTCCGGTTACATTGGTAAATGCATTGTATAATAATGTTTTATATTAGGTTTATTAGGGTGCATCTCATATGAACATATTTATTTAACCCTTTATTATTACAATCCCGTCTTGTCGATGACCCTTCTCATTCTAACTTTTTATGCACGTTTTTCTCCGTTTACTATAATTATCAGAGAAGCTGCTCAAGTTCTGGTTAAAAACTTTGGGTACCGAACTGGATTCGAACCAGGTTTTATTTTGCTCGAAGTGTGAGGGAACAGAAGCAAAACACATAACATTTATGCTCAATAAGGGACATTTTTATATGAAATACACTTAACTTGATGGTTCATACATTTTATACTAATTAATTCATCCGTTTTTCCGTTAAGGGGGTTTATTCTTGAATTACCAGTAACAAACAAAATATGTTTACGTAAATTTGATATGTTTGGCAGAGCGAGCCCTTCACCGAGTAAAGAGAAATTCATAAAGCCACACCTTTACATTGAAATTATTTGTTGATTATTAACAAGAATAGATCGAGCATGTAAGGTAAATGTAAAACATTGATTAAATATTTCAGTATTAGTTACATATGCATTAACATACCAATAAACACGAACTAGTTAGAAAGAAAAAGTCGTGCGTTTTCATTAAAATTATTCGTTGTTATAAACGAATTTAAAGTGTTGAAGTATATTAAAAATAAAACACCTGCAATAATATTTCATTTCGAGTTATATATATATACATTAACATGCTATAAACATGATTTAATTTTAATGTTAATCAAGCATACGCTGAGGTCGGCGTCTCTGGGAGGTAACATTTTATTGCATGAAAAGTATAGCCTTTACTGTCTCAAGTCGGCATCTCTTGTGAAGGGTGACACTTTACTGCAAGAAAGTACTCCCTTTGTGAGGCGTTATCTGATAAAAAGAATGGGTGTCGGTTGCTCAAACATTGTTACCAACTGTACTGTAGGTATTGGTACTCTTAGTTGTGTATGTGTTTATATTTATGTAGGTTTATTAATACTGTTGTCGTGCTTGTTCATGTCCATGGTTGGCTTCTATAATAACATAGGGCAAAATTCAACACTCTGCTTTCAGTAATAACATAGGGCAAAATTCAACACCCTGCTTTCAGTAATAACATAGGGCAAAATTCAACACCCTGCTTTCAGTAATAACATAGGGCACAATACAACACCCTGCTCTCAGTAATAACATAGGGCACAATACAACACCCTGCTCTCAGTAATAACATAGGGCACAATACAACACCCTGCTCTCAGTAATAACATAGGGCACAATACAACACCATGCTCTCAGTAATAACATAGGGCACAATACAACACCCTGCTCTCAGTAATAACATAGGGCAAAATTCAACACCCTGCTCTCAGTAATAACATAGGGCAAAATTCAACACCCTGCTCTCAGTAATAACATAGGGCAAAATTCAACACCCTGCTCTCAGTAATAACATAGGGCACAATACAACACCCTGCTCTCAGTAATAACATAGGGCACAATACAACACCCTGCTCTCAGTAATAACATAGGGCACAATACAACACCCTGCTCTCAGTAATAACATAGGGCACAATACAACACCATGCTCTCAGTAATAACATAGGGCACAATACAACACCATGCTCTCAGTAATAACATAGGGCACAATACAACACCCTGCTCTCAGTAATAACATAGGGCAAAATTCAACACCCTGCTCTCAGTAATAACATAGGGCAAAATTCAACACCCTGCTTTCAGTAATAACATAGGGCAAAATTCAACACCCTGCTTTCAGTAATAACATAGGGCACAATACAACACCCTGCTCTCAGTAATAACATAGGGCACAATACAACACCCTGCTCTCAGTAATAACATAGGGCACAATACAACACCCTGCTCTCAGTAATAACATAGGGCACAATACAACACCCTGCTCTCAGTAATAACATAGGGCACAATACAACACCCTGCTCTCAGTAATAACATAGGGCACAATACAACACCCTGCTCTCAGTAATAACATAGGGCACAATACAACACCCTGCTCTCAGTAATAACATAGGGCACAATACAACACCCTGCTCTCAGTAATAACATAGGGCACAATACAACACCCTGCTCTCAGTAATAACATAGGGCACAATACAACACCCTGCTCTCAGTAATAACATAGGGCACAATACAACACCCTGCTCTCAGTAATAACATAGGGCACAATACAACACCCTGCTCTCAGTAATAACATAGGGCACAATACAACACCCTGCTCTCAGTAATAACATAGGGCACAATACAACACCCTGCTCTCAGTAATAACATAGGGCACAATACAACACCCCGCTCTCAGTAATAACATAGGGCACAATACAACACCCTGCTCTCAGTAATAACATAGGGCACAATACAACACCCTGCTCTCAGTAATAACATAGGGCACAATACAACACCCCGCTCTCAGTAATAACATAGGGCACAATACAACACCCTGCTCTCAGTAATAACATAGGGCACAATACAACACCCCGCTCTCAGTAATAACATAGGGCACAATACAACACCCTGCTCTCAGTAATAACATAGGGCACAATACAACACCCTGCCCTCAGTAATAACATAGGGCACAATACAACACCCCGCTCTCAGTAATAACATAGGGCACAATACAACACCCTGCTCTCAGTAATAACATAGGGCACAATTCTATTGAAATACAGCACCGTGGATACGATATCACCAACACCTCTTTAACCAAAAATTAGTGATAGAAGCAATCTGACCCATCAGGGCAGCTGTGATTTTCGCACAAAAAAATTTTGAACAAAACCTGTGTTAAAGAATTGGATGTTGAAAACTCCTCACGGTGACATTTTTTGAGGGCAAATAAATTTTCAATTTAACTTTTTGTCCGTGTTGAACACACATGCTATAACGCTCTCACAGAACACCACTCACCTAACGCCAGCAGACCCGGTAACGCCAGTTACACAACGCCAGCAGACCCGGTAACGCCAGTTACACAACGCCAGCAGACCCGGTAACGCCAGTTACACAACGCCAGCAGACCCGGTAACGCCAGTTACAAAACGCCAGCAGACCCGGTAACGCCAGTTACACAACGCCAGCTGACCCAGAAACGACAGTTACACAACGCCAGCAGACCCGGTAACGCCAGTTACACAACGCCAGCAGACCCGGTAACGCCAGTTACACAACGCCAGCAGACCCGGTAACGCCAGTTACACAACGCCAGCAGACCCGATAACGCCAGTTACACAACGCCAGATGACCCGGTAACGCCAGTTACACAACGCCAGATGACCCGGTAACGCCAGTTACACAACGCCAGCAGACCCGGTAACGCCAGTTACACAACGCCAGCAGACCCGGTAACGCCAGTTACACAACGCCAGATGACCCGGTAACGCCAGTTACACAACGCCAGATGACCCGGTAACGCCAGTTACACAACGCCAGCAGACCCGGTAACGCCAGTTACACAACGCCAGCAGACCCGGTAACGCCAGTTACACAACGCCAGATGACCCAGTAACGCCAGTTACACAACGCCAGATGACCCGGTAACGCCAGTTACACAACGCCAGATGACCCGGTAACGCCAGTTACACAACGCCAGATGACCCAGTAACGCCAGTTACACAACGCCAGATGACCCGGTAACGCCAGTTACACAACGCCAGCAGACCCGGTAACGCCAGTTACACAACGCCAGCAGACCCGGTAACGCCAGTTACACAACGCCAGCAGACCCGGTAACGCCAGTTACACAACGCCAGATGACCCGGTAACGCCAGTTACACAACGCCAGCTGACCCGGTAACGCCAGTTACACAACGCCAGCACACCCGGTAACGCCAGTTACACAACGCCAGCTGACCCGGTAACGCCAGTTACACAACGCCAGCTGACCTGGTAACGCCAGTTACACAACGCCAGCTGACCCGGTAACGCCAGTTACACAACGCCAGATGACCCGGTAACGCCAGTTACACAACGCCAGATGACCCGGTAACGCTAGTTACACAACGCCAGCAGACCCGGTAACGCCAGTTACACAACGCCAGCTGACCCGGTAACGCCAGTTACACAACGCCAGCAGACCCGGTAACGCCAGTTACACAACGCCAGCTGACCCGGTAACGCCAGTTACACATCGCCAGCAGACCCGGTAACGCCAGTTACACATCGCCAGCACACCCGGTAACGCCAGTTACACAACGCCAGCACACCCGGTAACGCCAGTTACACAACACCAGCTGACCCGGTAACGCCAGTTACACAACGCCAGCAGACCCGGTAACGCCAGTTACACAACGCCAGATGACCCGGTAACGCCAGTTACACAACGCCAGCTGACCCGGTAATGTCAGTTACACAACGCCAGCACACCCGGTAACGCCAGTTACACAACGCCAGCTGACCCGGTAACGCCAGTTACACAACGCCAGCTGACCCGGTAACGCCAGTTACACAACGCCAGCTGACCCGGTAACGCCAGTTACACAACGCCAGCAGACCCGGTAACGCCAGTTACACAACGCCAGCAGACCCGGTAACGCCAGTTACACAACGCCAGCTGACCCGGTAACGCCAGTTACACAACGCCAGCTGACCCGGTAACGCCAGTTACACAACGCCAGCTGACCCGGTAACGCCAGTTACACAACGCCAGCTGACCCGGTAACGCCAGTTACACATCGCCAGCAGACCCAGTAACGCCAGTTACACAACGCCAGCAGACACGGTAACGCCAGTTACACAATGCCAGCTGACCCGGTAACGCCAGTTACACAACGCCAGCTGACCCGGTAACGCCAGTTACACAACGCCAGCTGACCCGGTAACGCCAGTTACACAACGCCATCTGACCCGGTAACGCCAGTTACACAACGCCAGCTGACCCGGTAACGCCAGTTACACAACGCCAGCTGACCCGGTAACGCCAGTTACACAACGCCAGCTGACCCGGTAACGCCAGTTACACAACGCCAGCTGACCCGGTAAAGCCAGTTACACAACGCCAGCTGACCCGGTAACGCCAGTTACACAACGCCAGCTGACCCGGTAACGCTAGTTACCGTAACTTGGATACCGCTTGAAAATACTTCCTTTTCCCCAAGTAGTAGTAGTAGTAGTAGTAGTAGTAGTAGTACCATGAATTTGCTAGCGCTTCAGTATTTTTCCCCAACGAAACCAGTGAAAGCGTAATATGGGGCGGACCAACGCTCTCAACATTTTAGATATCGTTTATTGTAAAATATATACACCTCGGAAATTTTTACTTCTAGGAATTTGAAGAAAGTCCTTGATCATAACCTATTTATGTTAATTCTCTCTGTCAAATCCTTTCTTTCATTTTTTCAGGTGCCAGAGAACTCTGAGTTAAATTTATGTTGTTGTTATATAATTTTGTAACATTTAAAAAAGCTCGCTTCTATCATTGATGATCCATAATACATTTCTTTATTGTTCCTAGTCTTCAAAATTGAGTTATCTCCCAGAATAACTTTTCACAATAAATTACGAAGTACTGAGTCTACTTTCGAACCCGAAACAGGTAGTAGGCAAAGTTTACGTGTGTTTTCTCTGTATTTATGTGTTTCATAGATATCAAAGTGCGGAAAAATAACGTATGAAAAGTTTGAAATGAAACAAAATGTTCTGAATATCTCTTTTTCCTCTGCTTGGTCATGTATAGGTTTGGAAATATTGAAGTTTTTGTGGGGCACATGCTTTCGAATATAGAACACGTAACAAATTTAGTTCTATCTTGAAGGTAAGTTTGATGTGTTGGTGGCGAAGCGTTTTGTGTCGACCAATCAGAAAAGGTGTCAAGTTTGTGTGGGATATTTGGGCATTGTAGAGCTGACTGTGGTCGAGTGTGGATGTGCACGTCGCTCGCATCGCTCTGGATTCTACTCGGTTCTCAGGAACGACTAATGAGAAAAGTGATCTATTTAGTAGCTGTCTGTGAATCCTCGTGTGTATTGAAGTCTAGGTTCGAGTGTGGCATAAAGTGAAGTGATTTGCATGAGGTGCGTAAAATTTAGTGATCAATATTTTGAGTTAGAGGGTAGAAGAGTGCACAAAATGTGGGAGAGAGGCAGCCTTGTGCTCGGGTTACTTCTCCTGGCGACATCTGGCAGCCACGTCCGAGCCACTGGAACTGTTCCAGGTATGGAAGGAGCTCTTTTTTATTACTTATTCTAAATAATTTACACGACTGTCTCAGCACTGCACTTATCCCCATATGCACCACGGCACTTATTCCCATGTTCACCACCCCGTGGTAATTTAAAGTCCCTTTAAATGAGGTTTCGCGATCCGAAATTTTGTCAGGAAAGTGTTACCCTTTGCGTAGCTCCAGGTTTTAAAGAGCCTTCTCGACTTGTCCCGATGTGTGTCTTGCGGTAATGGCTTTGTTTAGTTGTAAAATGTAAATTGTTGTATTAATTTAACCGTTCCGCGTTTTATTGTAGAATTTCTCATTCGTAAAGTTTATTATTATTATTATTAAATTGGAATAATTTTGTGTTGGTTGCAGAATTTCTCATCGTCGTAATATGTTGTTTATTAAATTCGTTTTTTTGCGGTATATTGGAGAATTTATCATTCCTGTACCTTATTGGTAAATGTGTAGCGTTGGTCAGTAATCGATTTTCCACTTTTCGGTGTCTAATCGTAGTTAATTAGATGGAAATAAACAAGTTTTCTTCTATGCACTTTCCGTCGTAAATGAATATTTTACAAGTTATAGCGGTAAATTACTGACCGCAACTCCAGTGTTTGAAGCGGGAACTAATTCAAACAGCACGTCAGACGGCAACACTGCAATGCCGTCTCGCTTCTAGTTCGATCGTCATCAAAAACGAAACCAAACCTACCGCTATACCTCGTTAAATACTCATTTGACGGAAAAAGTGTATAGAAGAAAAGTTGTTTATTTCGATGTTATTACCATGATTCAAGCAACAAAAATTTGAAAATCGATGAGTAGCTGTTTATTTGAGCGCATTCGTCATCAAAGACGTAACTAAACTTACCACCATAACTCGTTAATACTCATTTACGACGGAAAGTGCATAGAAGAAAACTTGTTTATTTCGATCTAATTAACTACGTTTAGGCACTGAAAACTCAAAAATCGATTACTGACCAACGCTACACATTTACCAATTTATTATTAATATGTAGGCCTAATTTGTGCGTTTATGGGTTTTTTACCAGTTCCGCGTTTTACTGCAGAATTGATACCGGGCAGCTGGTGTATTATTAAATTCATCATTATCGTTAAATTCTCGATGCTGGGCAACAATTTTCACCAAATGTACGCTGCAATATTAAATGTGTTTTGAAGAGGTGGTTCTTGATATTTTAGTAGGTAGGTAATGTATCTATAAATGTTGAATTTTTGGTAAATGTTTACGACAGTTTGATAATGCGATTAGTGACGTCTTGGCTGCCCTGATGTGTACTTATCATTCGCGTAATCGAATTATTTTAAAACAATTGGTAAATTTATAGAAAAGAATGATGAAGCGAGTGCATTTCTAGGTAACGTAACGTTCATTCCAGCTATGAAAAAGGAAAATTAAAATACCGCCAAAACTCTTTATATACTGATTTATGACGGAAAGTGCATATAAGAAAATTTGATAATTTCGATCTAATTACCTGATTGATAATTGATAGTTGAAAAGTTGATAATTTCGATCTAATTACCTGATTGATAATTGATAGTTGAAAAGTTGATAATTTCGATCTAATTACTTAGTTGATAATTGGAAAGTTGACAATTTTGATTTAATTACCTAGTTGATAATAGATAAGTTGATAATTTTGATCTAATTGCCTAGTTGATAATAGATAAGTTGATAATTTTGATCTAATTGCCTAGTTGATAATAGATAAGTTGATAATTTTGATCGAATTACCTAGTTGATAATAGATAAGTTGATAATTTTGATTTAATTACCTAGTTGATAGTAGATAAGTTGATAATTTTGACCTAATTACCTAGTTGATAATAGATAAGTTGATAATTTTGATCGAATTACCTAGTTGATAATAGATAAGTTGATAATTTTGATTTAATTACCTAGTCGATAATAGATAAGTTGACAATTTTGATTTAATTACCTAGTTGATAATAGATAAGTTGATAATTTTGACCTAATTACCTAGTTGATAATAGATAAGTTGATAATTTTGATCAAATTACCTAGTTGATAATAGATAAGTTGATAATTTTGATCGAATTACCTAGTTGATAATAGACAAGTTGATAATTTCGATCTAATTAGCAACAAAAATCGGGAAATCAGTGTTCGGGGGTAAACAAGAACCAAATGTTCTAAATTGATTATTGTTTTATATGTTGTGCTGGCAAGTAGTTAGGCAGCGAGACAAAAAATCTGCTGAAGTATTTATATATCTTCCATAATGTGGGCCTTTATATTTTTAACACATTTGAATATAAAATTTGAAGCCATTGATATTTTTGGGGAATAGTGTTCACCAGCATGTGTAATTGGCAGTTTTTCATAAAATTTGAGACAAGTGCATAAATGATGTAATTTAGTAGGTAGATATATACTAGGATCAATTACTCTGATTACTTGAGCTACAGGAAGTGTGTGATGAGCGTATCTGTGAGACGGGTTCGATACCTCTCCAATTTTTACCATATAAATCCTTCCCTACACCAAACTTACATATAAATTCCAGGTGTTATAGATACATTACTCCTTCCCTACACCGAACTTATATATAAATCCCAGGTGTTATAGATACATTACTCCTCTACACCAAACATATATAAATCCCATGTGTTATAGATACATTACTCCTTCTCTACACCTAACATATATAAATCCCAGGTGTTATAGATACATTACTCCTTCACTACACCAAACTTATATATAAATCCCAGGTGTTATAGATACATTACTCCTTCTCTACACCAAACTTATATGTAAATCCCAGGTGTTATAGATACATTACTCCTTCTCTACACCAAACTTATATGTAAATCCCAGGTGTTATAGATACATTACTCCTTCTCTACACCAAACTTATATGTAAATCCCAGGTGTTATAGATACATTACTCCTTCTCTACACCAAACTTATATATAAATCCCAGGTGTTATAGATACATTACTCCTTCTCTACACCAAACTTATATGTAAATCCCAGGTGTTATAGATACATTACTCCTTCTCTACACCAAACTTATATGTAAATCCCAGGTGTTATAGATACATTACTCCTTCTCTACACCAAACTTATATATAAATCCCAGGTGTTATAGATACATTACTCCTTCTCTACACCAAACTTATATGTAAATCCCAGGTGTTATAGATACATTACTCCTTCTCTACACCAAACTTATATGTAAATCCCAGGTGTTATAGATACATTACTCCTTCTCTACACCAAACTTATATATAAATCCCAGGTGTTATAGATACATTACTCCTTCTCTACACCAAACTTATATGTAAATCCCAGGTGTTATAGATACATTACTCCTTCTCTACACCAAACTTATATGTAAATCCCAGGTGTTATAGATACATTACTCCTTCTCTACACCAAACTTATATGTAAATCCCAGGTGTTATAGATACATTACTCCTTCTCTACACCAAACTTATATGTAAATCCCAGGTGTTATAGATACATTACTCCTTCTCTACACCAAACTTATATATAAATCCCAGGTGTTATAGATACATTACTCCTTCTCTACACCAAACTTATATGTAAATCCCAGGTGTTATAGATACATTACTCCTTCTCTACACCAAACTTATATTTAAATCCCAGGTGTTATAGATACATTACTCCTTCTCTACACCAAACTTATATGTAAATCCCAGGTGTTATAGATACATTACTCCTTCTCTACACCAAACTTATATGTAAATCCCAGGTGTTATAGATACATTACTCCTTCTCTACACCAAACTTATATGTAAATCCCAGGTGTTATAGATACATTACTCCTTCTCTACACCAAACTTGTGCATAAATCCCAGGTGTTATAGATACAGTACTCCTTCTCTACACCAAACTTATATGTAAATCCCAGGTGTTATAGATACATTACTCCTTCTCTACACCAAACTTATATGTAAATCCCAGGTGTTATAGATACATTACTCCTTCTCTACACCAAACTTGTGCATAAATCCCAGGTGTTATAGATGCATTACTCCTTCTCTACACCAAACTTATATGTAAATCCCAGGTGTTATAGATACATTACTCCTTCTCTACACCAAACTTATATGTAAATCCCAGGTGTTATAGATGCATTACTCCTTCTCTACACCAAACTTATATATAAATCCCAGGTGTTATAGACACATAACTCCTTCTCTACACCAAACTTGTATATAAATCCCAAGTGTCATTATAAACATATTCTGAGAAACTCCAGACTAGTGTATGAAAGTCAGCAGAGTATGATGAGCAAATGAAACACTCACATTTTTAAAATCAGAATTCATTGGGAAATATGTTGGAACAAGCCCTTTCATTTGTGCCCTCCATTCTGCTCTTTACTACTTGTTGCGTTATCATTGAAATTAATACTTTGACTGTGGCAACTAAATATTAAGTTCAATGCCAAACTCAAATTTAAAGGCAATTGTAGTAAACTTTTTTGAATATACCAAACATGAACAGGATCGTGCCTTCATTTAGCTTTGATTCAGTATTTATGGAAATTGAGTTTGTGACAACTGGTTGGTCAGCTGCGTCATGAAAATTACCTCCGTGCACCACCGGTGGTGCACGTCGCTGTCAAAGTGTTAATTTGAGGCAATGTAAACAAGCTGTAGTATCGCTACTGTAAATAATGGCTAAGTCATGACCTGAGCTCTGCAGTTGATGTCCATGTGTGGAAAGTACTTTCCCTGTATTTGTTATTGTGGTGTGGACACCAAATTTTGTGCTGCAACTTGCCACTTTTTAAGGGAAGTACAAATCTTGCATCTGTGAGAATTGGGACTCGCTGGGGGAAAATGTAGGATCCCAAGGAGTTAGGCCTTTTTTGGGTGAAAAAAAAAAGTTTTTGTAATGTCACAGACCGTCTTTATTCTTTTTTTGGTTGAAAATAAATGTTTTTGTTATGTCACGGACCATCTTTATTCCTTTTTTTGGTTGAAAATAAATGTTTTTGTTATGTCACGGACCATCTTTATTCCTTTTTTTGGTTGAAAATAAATGTTTTTGTTATGTCACGGACCTTCTTTATTCTTTTTTTGGTTGAAAATAAATGTTTTTGTTATGTCACGGACCGTCTTTATTCTTTTTTTGGTTGAAAAAAAAATGTTTTTGTTATGTAACGGACCATCTTTATTCTTTTTTTGGTTGAAAAAAAAATGTTTTTGTTATGTAACGGACCATCTTTATTCTTTTTTTGGTTGAAAAAAAAATGTTTTTGTTATGTAACGGACCATCTTTATTCTTTTTTTGGTTGAAAAAAAAATGTTTTTGTTATGTAACGGACCATCTTTATTCTTTTTTTGGTTGAAAAAAAAATGTTTTTGTTATGTAACGGACCATCTTTATTCTTTTTTTGGTTGAAAAAAAATGTTTTTGTTATGTAACGGACCATCTTTATTCCTTTTTTTGGTTGGAAAAAAATGTTTTTGTTATGTAACGGATCATCTTTATTTTGGTTGACTGCTGTCCGGTTTTTCAGCCCCTCTGACTTTCTTCTTCCCCTTCAATCTTGCTTCATAAACTTCTTTCTGAACTGACTGTGTCTATGCACCTTGTGCATAGATTCTGCGTTCCCTTAACTCCATACCAAATGGTGCCTTCATCCTTCCTCTTTTTGGAACACCTTTGTTGCAGACAGGGAGGTTTAAGCTAACCTCCAATCTAACTGCAATGAGACATTTCTCCTTTTGTTTAAATTCTATACCAAGTGCACTTTGAGTTGTAGTTCTGTAATTGTATTTCTGCTTGTGTATATTGTACCCGTGTGTGTTTGTGCGCCCGAATACACAAAATATACCACAGAAAGAAATTGATAAAAAGTATGTATTGAAGGATTAATATAATAACTAAACAAGACTTGCTATATTAGTTTGGTGTAGTGAAGGATTAATATATTTATAATAACACTCTGGGTTTATACATTAGTTTGGTGTAGTGAAAGATTAATACAGGAAAAAATTTAAAGGTTGTGAAGCCTGCATAACAGATACGCTCTCTACACACTTTCAGCCAGGTGTGTGTGTGTGTGGGGGGAGTGTGGGAAGGATTGGATGTAGTAGACATAGAATAGAGGGGATACTAAAATATACAGGAGGTAAAGGTGTGTAGGGGTGTAGACAGGTGTGTGGAGGTAGTGTGGGGAGTGTAGACAGGAGTGGGGGGATGTAGACAGGAGTGTGGGGATGTAGACAGGAGGGAGGGGTGTAGACAGGAGTGAGGGGGGGTTAGAAAGGAGGGAGGGGTGTAGACAGGAGTGGGGGAGGTAGACAGGAGGGGGGGGGAGGTAGACAGGAGGGGGGGGAGGTAGACAGGAGGGGGGGGGTAGGTAGACAGGAGGAGGGGCGTGTAGACAGGAGTGGGGAGGGTAGACAGGAGTGGGGGGGGGTAGACAGGAGTGGGGGGGGTAGACAGGAGTGGGGGGGGTAGACAGGAGTGGGGGGGGGTAGACGAGTGGGGGGGGGGGTTAGACAGTGGGAGGGTAGACAGGAGGTGTGTGAGGCACCAGTGTTTGGAGGCCCTTGTAAACAAGGGCTGTGAGGTCTGCTGGTGTTTACCTGCTCTGCTGCTCATTGTGGCCTGTGTGTTGTGTGTGGTATGTGTGTGCTGTTGTGTTGTGTGTGGTATGTGTGTGCTGTTGTGTTGTGTGAGGTATGTGCTGTTGTGTTGTGTGAGGTATGTGTGGTGTGTTGTGTGGGCTGTGTTGTGGTGTTGTGTGGTCACTTCACACACTGCCCATGTGTAGCCACACAGCAGTGCGAGGCAATTCACCTGTGTTGCCGGTGTGCGCTGTGTGGCTGTGTCCACACAGGCTGTGTACTCACACAGTCCTGCTAACTCTGCAAGTCATGGAGCTGTGCTGTGTGTGCACCGGGCAGCTGGTGCAGTGCTGAATTCCCCCTAAACAGAGCTGTTGTGACAGTGTCTAGCCTAGGCAGCCCCGCCCACTGATGCGGTGCGATTCGCCTCAGTCGGCAGTGAGTTAGGTAACACAATGCTATTCCTACGGTGCTACAAATGAACCGTGCAACTCCGCAAGGCGTCGCACCAGTTGCATCGCATCAGTGGGCGGGCTGCCTAACCTCGTCAGTGAGCCGCCATTGGGCTTCCATGGTTGCGCTCGAGGAAAGTACAACCCTTGTATCTGTTCTCGCCTAATTCTCATCGAAGTTGTATAACTTTTCTCAAAAGAACTGCGTTGGTTGTGTCTCTCCTCGTGTTGGAACTAGGGTGATTGTGTCTGTCCTCTCCCTAATCTTCATGCTAAATGGTGCCTTCCCCCTTCCTCTCTTCGGAACGCTTATTATTAGCGGTTAGGCAGGCTTATACTAACATGTAATCCAATATGTGTCTGTCTCGTCTGTGTGTGAGCTGTGAAGGCCTCTCGTTAGGACTGGGGATTGTGTCTGTCCTCGTCAGAACTTGAAATTTTTGTTCATTTCGTTAAGACATCTGGCTTGACAGCAGGGTTGTAGGGATCTAACTGTTGCGTTGGTTTGATTGTACCCGACAGAAGGATAATTCATGTGTATATTGTAAGTAACATGTGTGAGGTCCCGAGCTAAATGCCAAGTAGGCCTTCCTGAGCTTCCTCTGGTTGAAATCGGAAAGGTTTTTTTGTTTTGTTGAGGTCAATCTTTTTTCGGTTCACTGCTTTCCTGTTTTCCAGCACCTACTACTTTCTTCTTCAACTTTGAACTTGTTTCATGAACTTCTTTCCTAACTTACTGTTCCTATCAAGGAAGTTGGATGCATGGAACCGGCATCCCTATCTTTTGCCAGTCAAGCGAGTGAAGCCACTTCTGCCGTCCCAAGCCCCGCCCACCCGGCATTAGGTCCCTGTGTGGAGGTGGTGTTGCAGTGGAGGAGTAGCACCACCTCCATCATCAGCGACTGAAGACCGCGCTGTCAAATGGCAGACTTGCGCTACTCTGTGCTATACGTTTTTTTCTTAGGCATATATTTCAATTGCGTCCTCGCTGAATGATAAAGAAACTCATATTGAGGAAACTCGTCCTTGACCGCAGCGTGGATAGCGGCGCCCTGTCACGCTGAGTGTCTGACACGCACTGAGCTCCATCTCCGTGTGTGTGCCCGTATACCCTACAGCTACCGAAAATTGGCTTCACTTTAGAGCGCTGATGCCGCCTCCATTCTTAAACCTCCTTGGTTCCTATGCCCTTTCTGCATGGATTCCGCGTTCCCTTAGCCGTGCTTAGCTCCATACTAAAAGGTGCCTTCCTCTCTTTGGATCGCATTTCTTGCGGATAGGGAGGCTTAAACTACCTAATAATCTAACCACTTGCATGTACCGGTCTGAGCTGGTGGATGGAATTGCCCCTTATTCGCTTGCATCGATCTCGGGCTGGAGGCACAAATTATGAAGATATTTGCACGAGTAAAATATTATAATACACCGCAATGCGTCTGCAAGACGTATCAATATTACGGGTGTACTCGTGAGATATATTACGGGTAGTAGCGACATTACTGAAGTATTATCACATCAATACACCGCAATGCGTCTGCAAGACGTAGAAATATTACGGGTAGTACTGATGTTACTGGTGGTACATTTCCCAGAGTTACATTTATTTTTTTGTAGCATGAAGGTAGGACGCTCGTCAAACCTGTACTCATGCAAATTATATGATACTAATGTACACGACCTGTTAAAATGACAGGATTCGAAAATTTCCTTTTACAAGTCTCAAGATGTGGATGCCAAACGAATATATCCGTCCTAATGGTACCCGCGATTACAATATTCTTGTACTTGTGCACTGGTGAGACTCGTATCACAGATACGGTCATTAGTATCACAGGTACGGTCATTAGTATCACAGGTACGGTCATTAGTATCACAGGTACGGTCATTAGTATCACAGGTACGGTCATTAGTATCACAGGTACGGTCATTAGTATCACAGGTACGGTCATTAGTATCACAGGTACGGTCATTAGTATCACAGGTACGGTCATTAGTATCACAGGTACGGTCTCATTAGTATCACAGGTACGGTCATTAGTATCACAGGTACGGTCATTAGTATCACAGGTACGGTCATTAGTATCACAGGTACGGTCATTAGTGTCACAGGTACGGTCATTAGTATCACAGATACGGTCATTAGTATCACAGGTACGGTCATTAGTATCACAGGTACGGTCATTAGTATCACAGGTACGGTCATTAGTATCACAGGTACGGTCATTAGTATCACAGGTACGGTCATTAGTATCACAGGTACGGTCATTAGTATCACAGGTGCGGTCATTAGTATCACAGGTACGGTCATTAGTATCACAGGTACGGTCATTAGTTCCACAGGTACGGTCATTAGTATCACAGGTACGGTCATTAGTTCCACAGATACGGTCATTAGTTCCACAGATACGGTCATTAGTATCACAGATACGGTCATTAGTATCACAGGTACGATCATTAGTATCACAGGTACGGTCTCATTGGTATCACAGATACGGTCTCATTGGTATCACAGATACGGTCTCATTGGTATCACAGATACGGTCTCATTGGTATCACAGATACGGTCTCATTGGTATCACAGATACGGTCTCATTGGTATCACAGATACGGTCTCATTGGTATCACAGATACGGTCTCATTGGTATCACAGATACGGTCATTAGTATCACAGATACGGTCATTAGTACCACAGGTACGGTCATTAGTACCACAGGTACGGTCATGAAGCATCCTATGAGCGTCAGAGAGACGGAAGCAGCGGACACCAAACAAGTATACATGTAAATAAACACACCAAGAGTATCATTAGGCACGGCCGATGTCACACGGAGACCAAATGGCAACGTTTCGTTATAGTCGTCTGCAGTCTCGGTCTGTCTAGCGCTGCGAGACCCTCTGATTTCAGCCTTAAGTGGCCCATAGACGATCAATTTCATTGTCAATATAATTGACAATATTGAATATTGATGATTTAATTGATCGTCTGTGGGCTTCATTGACGACCGTCAAATTATTGACTTAGTGGGCAAAAAAATAATTTCATCAATACATTGAGTCAATCATATTGACAATTAAAACCCCTCAGGGGGACACAACTGTTGTATCGATGGGAATTAGCGCTCCCAGGGGGCAATGTGAGGGCCCGAGCTGAGAGTTAGGTAGGCCTTCTTTTTGTTGAAATGAAATGTTTTTTGTTATGTTAAGGACCACCTTTTTTTGGTTGACTGCTGTCCTGTTTTTCAGCACCTCTGACTTTCTTCTTCAACTTCTATCTTATTTCATGAACTTCTTTCTCAACTGGCTGTTTCTATGTCCCTTCTGCATAGATTCCTCATTCTCCTATCTCCATACTAAATGGTGCCTTCTTTCTTCCTCTCTTTGATACGCTCTTTTTTGTGGCGGTTAGGGAGGCTTAAACCAGCTTATAATCATAATCATTGACAATTAAATTTACTCAATATATTGTTGGGATTTTTTGTTGCCCGCAAAACGGCGTCAATCTTTTCATCAATATAACTGATGAAACCCAGTCATTTGCCCTGCGGACGGACACCTTAATTACGTGATGACCGGTAGAGATCTGCGTGTACACTAAACTGAAATTCCAAGTGTTCCCAGGTTTATACACTACGACTTTCAGAGCCAAGAATGAAATATTGATGAACCATCAATAAAAACCAAACTGATTTGATTGCGTCAATACATTGAGTCAATTATTTGACGGTCGACAATCAAGCCCAGAGACGATCACTTTAATTGTCAATATTCATCATTGTCAATTATATTGACAATAAAATTGATCGTCTCTGGGGACACTTTAGTTTGAGACCAGCTTAGTCACACCAGTGAGGTTTTCATTCATGACATTCATTTCAGCAACAGTGTTAATGAATGGATGTTGAGGGACACAACTATTGTATCCATGGAATTGGCGCTCCCAGGGGGACTGTGTGAGGGCCCGAGCTTAAGGTTAGGTAGGCTTCCTTTTTGTTAAAATAGAATAGGTTTTTGTTTTGATACGGACCATCTTTTTTCGGTTCACTGCTGTCCTGTTTTTCAGCACCTACTACTTTCTTCTTCAACTTTGTTCTTGTTTCATGATCTTCTTTCCTAGCTCACTGTTTCTGTGCACCTTGTGCATAGATTCCGCGTTCCCTCAACTCCATACTAAATGGTGCCTTCCTCTTTCCTCTCTTAGAACATCCGTGTCGTTGTTAAGGGAGGCTAAAACTTTCTTATAAAATAATAATAATAATAATAATAATTATAATAATAATAATACTGTCCGGTTTTTCAGCACTTACTACTTTCTTCTTCAACTTTTATGTTCATAATATTATAAGTTAATTTTAATTATGAATATAAGGATCTGTATTCTGAGTTTGGCAAGTTTTGTTTTAAAACTTGGTTACGTTTTGTCTGTAAAGAAAAACTTAGGCGGGGGCGCGTAGAGTTGCCATATATGGCAACCGAGCCCTGATGTGTCTGGCTACTCGTGCCTTGTGCCGTGTTGCTTGCAGGGGCCGTATTAGGTGCCGTGAGTGTTGCCACTCGGTCACGTGTTGCCAGGAATGTTGCCATGGCAATTGCCATAGCTGTTGCCATGGATATTACCATAGGTGTTGCCACATATGTTGGCATTGTTTTTGCCACAGATTATGTCGTAAGTTTTGCCATGGATATTGCCACAGGATTTGCCGTGTGTGTTGCCATCGCTGTTGCCACCGCAGGAGTTGCCATAGGTGTTGCCACCGCAGAAGTTGCCATCGCTGTTGCCACCGCAGGAGTTGCCATAGGTGTTGCCACCGCAGGAGTTGCCATAGGTGTTGCCACCGCAGGAGTTGCCATAGGTGTTGCCACCGCAGGAGTTGCCACCGCAGGAGTTGCCATAGGTGTTGCCACCGCAGGAGTTGCCATAGGTGTTGCCACCGCAGGAGTTGCCATCGCTGTTGCCACCGCAGGAGTTGCCATCGCTGTTGCCATCGCAGGAGTTGCCATCGCTGTTGCCACCGCAGGAGTTGCCGTCGCTGTTGCCACCGCAGGAGTTGCCGTCGCTGTTGCCACCGCAGGAGTTGCCGTCGCTGTTGCCACCGCAGGAGTTGCCATAGCTTTTTCCACCGCAGGAGTTGCCATAGATGTTGCCAGAGCCACACAACAACAGCAGATGCGCGCGATTAGCCTGTGCTGTTCCTGCAGTAATTTCCGCTGCGACATTCTGGCTCTGGCTCCTCCCCTCCCCACTCCTCGCCACTCCTCACTCATTCCCACTCCCACTCCCCCCACCTCACTCCCCACACCTCACTCCCCACCCCCACTCCTATTCAATCCTGCCCACTCCTCCTCAGAACTTCCCCACTCTCTCTCTACTCTAACATTCTCCCTCTACTTCCCGCATATCGTCCACTTACTTCCCACCTCTTCCCAATCTTTCCCACTCCTTCCCAATCTTTCCCACTCCTTCCCAATCTTTCCCACTCCTTCCCAATCTTTCCCACTCCTTTCAATCTTTCCCACTCCTTCCCAATCTTTCCCACTCCTTCTTCCCAATCTTTCCCACTCCTTCCCAATCTTTCCCACTCCTTCCCAATCTTTCCCACTCCTTTCAATCTTTCCCACTCCTTCCCAATCTTTCCCACTCCTTCTTCCAATCTTTCCCACTCCTTCCCAATCTTTCCCACTCCTTCCAATCTTTCCCACTCCTTTCAATCTTCCCACTCCTTCCCAATCTTTCCCACTCCTTCCCATCTTTCCCACTCCTTCCCAATCTTTCCCACTCCTTTCAATCTTTCCCACTCCTTCCCAATCTTTCCCCACTCCTTCCCAATCTTTCCCACTCCTTCCCAATCTTCCCACTCCTTCCCAATCTTTCCCACTCCTCCTTCCCAATCTTTCCCACTCCTTCCCAATCTTTCCCACTCCTTCCCAATCTTTCCCACTCCTTCCCAATCTTTCCCACTCCTTTCAATCTTTCCCACTCCTTCCCAATCTTTCCCACTCCTTCTTCCAATCTTTCCCACTCCTTCCCAATCTTTCCCACTCCTTCCCAATCTTTCCCACTCCTTTCAATCTTTCCACTCCTTCCAATCTTTCCCACTCCTTCCCAATCTTTCCCACTCCTTCCAATCTTTCCACTCCTTTCAATCTTCCCCTCTTCCCAATCTTTCCCACTCCTTCCCAATCTTTCCCACTCCTTCCCAATCTTTCCCACTCCTTCCCAATCTTTCCCACTCCTCCTTCCAATCTTTCCACTCCTTCCCAATCTTCCACTCCTTCCCAATCTTTCCCACTCCCTTCCCAATCTTTCCCACTCCTTCCCAATCTTTCCCACTCCTTCCCAATCCCCACTCCTTCCCATTCCACTCCTTCAATCTTCCACTCCTTCCCAATCTTTCCCACTCCTTCCCAATCTTTCCCACTCCTCTTCCCAATCTTTCCCACTCTTCTTCCCAATCTTTCCCACTCCTTCCCAATCTTTCCACTCCTTCCCAATCTTTCCCACTCCTTTCAATCTTTCCCACTCCTTCCCAATCTTTCCCACTCCTTCCCAATCTTTCCCACTCCTTCCAATCTTTCCCACTCCTTCCAATCTTTCCCACTCCTTCCCAATCTTTCCCACTCCTTCCCAATCTTTCCCACTCCTTCCCAATCTTTCCCACTCCTTCCCAATCTTTCCCACTCCTTCCCAATCTTTCCCACTCCTTCCCAATCTTTCCCACTCCTTCCCAATCTTTCCCACTCCTTCCCAATCTTTCCCACTCCTTCCCAATCTTTCCCACTCCTTCCCAATCTTTCCCACTCCTTCAATCTTTCCCATCCTTCCCAATCTTTCCCACTCTCTTCCCAATCTTTCCCACTCCTTCCCAATCTTTCCCACTCCTTCCCAATCTTTCCCACTCCTTTCAATCTTTCCCACTCCTTCCCAATCTTTCCCACTCTCTTCCCAATCTTTCCCACTCCTTCCCAATCTTTCCCACTCCTTCCCAATCTTTCCCACTCCTTTCCCAATCTTTCCCACTCCTTCCCAATCTTTCCCACTCCTTCCCAATCTTTCCCACTCCTTCCCAATCTTTCCCACTCCTTTCAATCTTTCCCACTCCTTCCCAATCTTTCCCACTCCTTCCAATCTTTCCCACTCCTTCCCAATCTTTCCCACTCCTTCCAATCTTTCCCACTCCTCCTTCCCAATCTTTCCCACTCCTTCCAATCTTTCCCACTCCTTCCCAATCTTTCCCACTCCTTCCCAATCTTTCCCACTCCTTTCCAATCTTTCCCACATCTTTCCCACTCCTTTCAATCTTTCCCACTCCTTCCCAATCTTTCCCACTCCTTCTTCCAATCTTTCCCACTCCTTCCCAATCTTTCCCACTCCTTCCCAATCTTTCCCACTCCTTTCAATCTTTCCCACTCCTTCCCAATCTTTCCCACTCCTTCCCAATCTTTCCCACTCCTTCCCAATCTTTCCCACTCCTTTCAATCTTTCCCACTCCTTCCCAATCTTTCCCACTCCTTCCCAATCTTTCCCACTCCTTCCCAATCTTTCCCACTCCTTCCCAATCTTTCCCACTCCTCCTTCCCAATCTTTCCCACTCCTTCCCAATCTTTCCCACTCCTTCCCAATCTTTCCCACTCCTTCCCAATCTTTCCCACTCCTTCCCAATCTTTCCCACTCTTTCCCAATCTTTCCCACTCCTTCCCAATCTTTCCCACTCCTTTCAATCTTTCCCACTCCTTCCCAATCTTTCCCACTCCTTCCCAATCTTTCCCACTCCTTCTTCCCAATCTTTCCCACTCTTCCTTCCCAATCTTTCCCACTCCTTCCCAATCTTTCCCACTCCTTCCCAATCTTTCCCACTCCTTTCAATCTTTCCCACTCCTTCCCAATCTTTCCACTCCTTCCCAATCTTTCCCACTCCTTTCAATCTTTCCCACTCCTTCCCAATCTTTCCCACTCCTTCCCAATCTTTCCCACTCCTTCCCAATCTTTCCCACTCCTTCCCAATCTTTCCCACTCCTTCCCAATCTTTCCCACTCCTTCCCAATCTTTCCCACTCCTCCTTCCCAATCTTTCCCACTCCTCCTTCCCAATCTTTCCCACTCCTCCTTCCCAATCTTCCCCACTCCTTTCAATCTTCCCCACTCCTTCCCAATCTTTCCCACTCCTCCCCGTCACTCCTCCCCCTTTTCTAGTCTTCTCACTCTCCCCCACACTTCCCACGCACAAAGCCCGGGGTGACTTACACATGTGAGTCACCTGATTAGTGCAGCAGACACAGCCTTGTGCGCTGTGTGTTGTGTGTGTATTGCCATGTTGTGTGTGCCGCTGTGTATGTGTTGTGTGTAGCTGTGTATGTGTTGTGTGTAGCTGTGTATGTGTTGTGTGTAGCTGTGTATGTGTTGTGTGTAGCTGTGTATGTGTTGTGTGTGGCTCCGAGTGTGTTGTGTGTGGCTGTGTGTCGTTGTGTGTGCCGCTGTGTATGTTCAGTGTGTTGTGTGTAGCTGTGTTTGTTGATGTGTATGTTGAGTGTGTAGCTGTGTATGTGGTGTGTGTGTAGCTACGTTTGTGTAGCTGTGTGTGCGTGTATCGCTGTGTGCGAGTTAGGCCAATACAAACCCCAACCAAATAATCCGCTATAGGTTAAGAAATATAAGTCCAATACGACAATGCTGTACAACTCCAAAGTTATCCAATCAGAGCAACCCAGCGCTGCTGTCCAACATCAATCCTGCAAATGACCAATGTTAATATCAGATCAGTTGATAATAATCCATCAATCTAATACTAATATTGGTACACTATAATCTCACAACCTATTATCGGTAAGTTCTGCGTGCAACGCAACTTTAACAAGAACGAAAGGGCAAAAACCAGGTGACATATCACATTTTTGAAAAATCTGTACGTCAAAATGAGAACGTTCCGGGCCTAGACCCATCTTCAGCTAAACAATCTGAAATGACAATAGTGAAACATTAATAACCTATGCTAGAGATACTGTTGTTATCCCCCTCCGGGAGATACAACTACTGTCTATGGGAATTGGCGCTCCCAGGGGAACCATGTGAGGGCCCGAGCTGAGAGTTAAGGAGGCTTTCTTTTTGTTGTAATGAAATAGGTTTTTGTTTTGTTACGGACCATCTTTTTTCGGTTCACTGCTGTCCTGTTTTTCAGCACCTACTACTTCTTCAACTTTTGTCTTGTTTCCTAACCTTCCTTCTTATCTTACTGCTTCTATGGCCACGAGATCCAGTGCGGGAACACCCTTTGTGCATAGATTCCCAGGTTTCCTTAACTTCATAATAAATGGTGCCTTCATCTTCCTCTCTTTGAACATCGTTGTTGTGGTACAGGACGACTAAAGCTAGTTAATAATCAGTATTTCCAGAAAAATTACCGTGATATTACGATCAAGACCCAAAGAATTATTAATATTTAACAATACATAACATTTCGATCTAGGTCCAAAAAATTATTAATATTTAACAATACATAACATTTCGATCAAGACCCAAAGAATTATTAATATTTAACAATACATAACATTTCGATCAAGACACGAAGGGTTGAAGTCCCATTCACTGTGTTATATAAGCAAAACAAGCTAGCGAATGAATATAATGAGCGTCACGTATGTATAACAGTGACAGCAATAATTACAGGCCAATGAGCGTCACGTATGTATAACGGTGACAGCAATAATTACAGGCCAATGAGCGTCACGTATGTATAACGGTGACAGCAATAATTACAGGCCAATGAGCGTCACGTATGTATAACGGTGACAGCAATAATTACAGGCTAATGAGCGTCACGTATGTATAACGGTGACAGCAATAATTACAGGCCAATGAGCGTCACGTATGTATAACGGTGACAGCAATAATTACAGGCCAATGAGCGTCACGTATGTATAACGGTGACAGCAATAATTACAGGCCAATGAGCGTCACGTATGTATAACGGTGACAGCAATAATTACTGGCTAATGAGCGTCACGTATGTATAACGGTGACAGCAATAATTACAGGCCAATGAGCGTCACGTATGTATAACGGTGACAGCAATAATTACATGCCAATGAGCGTCACGTATGTATAACGGTGACAGCAATAATTACAGGCCAATGAGCGTCACGTATGTATAACGGTGACAGCAATAATTACAGGCCAATGAGCGTCACGTATGTATAACGGTGACAGCAATAATTACATGCCAATGAGCGTCACGTATGTATAACGGTGACAGCAATAATTACAGGCCAATGAGCGTCACGTATGTATAACGGTGACAGCAATAATTACAGGCCAATGAGCGTCACGTATGTATAACGGTGACAGCAATAATTACAGGCCAATGAGCGTCACGTATGTATAACGGTGACAGCAATAATTACAGGCCAATGAGCGTCACGTATGTATAACGGTGACAGCAATAATTACAGGCCAATGAGCGTCACGTATGTATAACGGTGACAGCAATAATTACAGGCCAATGAGCGTCACGTATGTATAACGGTGACAGCAATAATTACTGGCTAATGAGCGTCACGTATGTATAACGGTGACAGCAATAATTACAGGCCAATGAGCGTCACGTATGTATAACGGTGACAGCAATAATTACATGCCAATGAGCGTCACGTATGTATAACGGTGACAGCAATAATTACAGGCCAATGAGCGTCACGTATGTATAACGGTGACAGCAATAATTACAGGCCAATGAGCGTCACGTATGTATAACGGTGACAGCAATAATTACAGGCCAATGAGCGTCACGTATGTATAACGGTGACAGCAATAATTACAGGCAATGAGCGTCACGTATGTATAACGGTGACAGCAATAATTACAGGCTAATGAGCGTCACGTATGTATAACGGTGACAGCAATAATTACAGGCCAATGAGCGTCACGTATGTATAACGGTGACAGCAATAATTACAGGCCAATGAGCGTCACGTATGTATAACGGTGACAGCAATAATTACAGGCCAATGAGCGTCACGTATGTATAACGGTGACAGCAATAATTACAGGCCAATGAGCGTCACGTATGTATAACGGTGACAGCAATAATTACAGGCCAATGAGCGTCACGTATGTATAACGGTGACAGCAATAATTACAGGCCAATGAGCGTCACGTATGTATAACGGTGACAGCAATAATTACAGGCCAATGAGCGTCACGTATGTATAACGGGGACTGCAATAATTACAGGCCAATGAGCGTCACGTATGTATAACGGTGACAGCAATAATTACAGGCTAATGAGCGTCACGTATGTATAACGGTGACAGCAATAATTACAGGCCAATGAGCGTCACGTATGTATAACGGTGACAGCAATAATTACAGGCTAATGAGCGTCACGTATGTATAACGGTGACAGCAATAATTACAGGCCAATGAGCGTCACGTATGTATAACGGTGACAGCAATAATTACAGGCCAATGAGCGTCACGTATGTATAACGGTGACAGCAATAATTACAGGCCAATGAGCGTCACGTATGTATAACGGTGACAGCAATAATTACAGGCCAATGAGCGTCACGTATGTATAACGGTGACAGCAATAATTACTGGCTAATGAGCGTCACGTATGTATAACGGTGACAGCAATAATCACAGGCTAATGAGCGTCACGTATGTATAACGGTGACAGCAATAATTACAGGCTAATGAGCGTCACGTATGTATAACGGTGACAGCAATAATTACTTGCTAATGAGCGTCACGTATGTATAACTGTGACAGCAATAATTACAGGCTAATGAGCGTCACGTATGTATAACGGTGACAGCAATAATTACTGGCTAATGAGCGTCACGTATGTATAACGGTGACAGCAATAATTACAGGCTAATGAGCGTCACGTATGTATAACGGTGACAGCAATAATTACAGGCCAATGAGTGTCACGTATGTATAACGGTGACAGCAATAATTACAGGCCAATGAGCGTCACGTATGTATAACGGTGACAGCAATAATTACAGGCCAATGAGCGTCACGTATGTATAACGGTGACAGCAATAATTACAGGCCAATGAGTGTCACGTATGTATAACGGTGACAGCAATAATTACAGGCCAATGAGCGTCACGTATGTATAACGGTGACAGCAATAATTACAGGCCAATGAGCGTCACGTATGTATAACGGTGACAGCAATAATTACAGGCTAATGAGCGTCACGTATGTATAACGGTGACAGCAATAATTACAGGCCAATGAGCGTCACGTATGTATAACGGTGACAGCAATAATTACAGGCCAATGAGTGTCACGTATGTATAACGGTGACAGCAATAATTACAGGCTAATGAGCGTCACGTATGTATAACGGTGACAGCAATAATTACAGGCCAATGAGCGTCACGTATGTATAACGGTGACAGCAATAATTACAGGCCAATGAGCGTCACGTATGTATAACGGTGACAGCAATAATTACAGGCCAATGAGCGTCACGTATGTATAACGGTGACAGCAATAATTACAGGCCAATAAGCGTCACGTATGTATAACGGTGACTGCAATAATTACAGGCCAATGAGCGTCACGTATGTATAACGGTGACAGCAATAATTACAGGCTAATGAGCGTCACGTATGTATAACGGTGACAGCAATAATTACAGGCCAATGAGCGTCACGTATGTATAACGGTGACAGCAATAATTACAGGCTAATGAGCGTCACGTGTGTATAACGGTGACAGCAATAATTACAGGCCAATGAGCGTCACGTATGTATAACGGTGACAGCAATAATTACAGGCCAATGAGCGTCACGTATGTATAACGGTGACAGCAATAATTACAGGCCAATGAGCGTCACGTATGTATAACGGTGACAGCAATAATTACAGGCCAATGAGCGTCACGTATGTATAACGGTGACAGCAATAATTACTGGCTAATGAGCGTCACGTATGTATAACGGTGACAGCAATAATCACAGGCTAATGAGCGTCACGTATGTATAACGGTGACAGCAATAATTACAGGCTAATGAGCGTCACGTATGTATAACGGTGACAGCAATAATTACTTGCTAATGAGCGTCACGTATGTATAACGGTGACAGCAATAATTACAGGCTAATGAGCGTCACGTATGTATAACGGTGACAGCAATAATTACTGGCTAATGAGCGTCACGTATGTATAACGGTGACAGCAATAATTACAGGCTAATGAGCGTCACGTATGTATAACGGTGACAGCAATAATTACAGGCCAATGAGTGTCACGTATGTATAACGGTGACAGCAATAATTACAGGCCAATGAGCGTCACGTATGTATAACGGTGACAGCAATAATTACAGGCCAATGAGCGTCACGTATGTATAACGGTGACAGCAATAATTACAGGCTAATGAGCGTCACGTATGTATAACGGTGACAGCAATAATTACAGGCCAATGAGCGTCACGTATGTATAACGGTGACAGCAATAATTACAGGCCAATGAGTGTCACGTATGTATAACGGTGACAGCAATAATTACAGGCTAATGAGCGTCACGTATGTATAACGGTGACAGCAATAATTACAGGCCAATGAGCGTCACGTATGTATAACGGTGACAGCAATAATTACAGGCCAATGAGCGTCACGTATGTATAACGGTGACAGCAATAATTACAGGCTAATGAGCGTCACGTATGTATAACGGTGACAGCAATAATTACAGGCCAATGAGCGTCACGTATGTATAACGGTGACAGCAATAATTACAGACCAATGAGCGTCACGTATGTATAACGGTGACAGCAATAATTACAGGCTAATGAGCGTCACGTATGTATAACGGTGACAGCAATAATTACAGACCAATGAGCGTCACGTATGTATAACGGTGACTGCAATAATTACAGGCCAATGAGCGTCACGTATGTATAACGGTGACAGCAATAATTACAGGCTAATGAGCGTCACGTATGTATAACGGTGACAGCAATAATTACAGGCCAATGAGCGTCACGTATGTATAACGGTGACAGCAATAATTACAGGCTAATGAGCGTCACGTATGTATAACGGTGACAGCAATAATTACAGGCCAATGAGCGTCACGTATGTATAACGGTGACAGCAATAATTACTGGCTAATGAGCGTCACGTATGTATAACGGTGACAGCAATAATTACAGGCTAATGAGCGTCACGTATGTATAACGGTGACAGCAATAATTACAGGCCAATGAGCGTCACGTATGTATAACGGTGACAGCAATAATTACTGGCTAATGAGCGTCACGTATGTATAACGGTGACAGCAATAATTACAGGCCAATGAGCGTCACGTATGTATAACGGTGACAGCAATAATTACAGGCCAATGAGCGTCACGTATGTATAACGGTGACAGCAATAATTACAGGCCAATGAGCGTCACGTATGTATAACGGTGACAGCAATAATTACAGGCTAATGAGCGTCACGTATGTATAACGGTGACAGCAATAATTACAGGCCAATGAGCGTCACGTATGTATAACGGTGACAGCAATAATTACAGGCCAATGAGCGTCACGTATGTATAACGGTGACGGCAATAATTACAGGCCAATGAGCGTCACGTATGTATAACGGTGACAGCAATAATTACAGGCCAATGAGCGTCACGTATGTATAACGGTGACAGCAATAATTACAGGCCAATGAGCGTCACGTATGTATAACGGTGACAGCAATAATTACAGGCCAATGAGCGTTACGTATGTATAACGGTGACAGCAATAATTACAGGCCAATGAGCGTCACGTATGTATAACGGTGACAGCAATAATTACAGGCCAATGAGCGTCACGTATGTATAACGGTGACAGCAATAATTACAGGCCAATGAGCGTCACGTATGTATAACGGTGACAGCAATAATTACAGGCCAATGAGCGTCACGTATGTATAACGGTGACAGCAATAATTACAGGCTAATGAGCGTCACGTATGTATAACGGTGACAGCAATAATTACAGGCTAATGAGCGTCACGTATGTATAACGGTGACAGCAATAATTACAGGCCAATGAGCGTCACGTATGTATAACGGTGACGGCAATAATTACAGGCCAATGAGCGTCACGTATGTATAACGGTGACAGCAATAATTACAGGCCAATGAGCGTCACGTATGTATAACGGTGACAGCAATAATTACAGGCCAATGAGCGTCACGTATGTATAACGGTGACAGCAATAATTACTGGCTAATGAGCGTCACGTTTGTATAACGGTGACAGCAATAATTATAGGCTAATGAGCGTCACGTATGTATAACGGTGACAGCAATAATTACAGGCTAATGAGCGTCACGTATGTATAACGGTGACAGCAATAATTACAGGCCAATGAGCGTCACGTATGTATAACGGTGACAGCAATAATTACTGGCTAATGAGCGTCACGTATGTATAACGGTGACAGCAATAATTACAGGCTAATGAGCGTCACGTATGTATAACGGTGACAGCAATAATTACAGGCTAATGAGCGTCACGTATGTATAACGGTGACAGCAATAATTACAGGCTAATGAGCGTCACGTATGTATAACGGTGACAGCAATAATTACAGGCCAATGAGCGTCACGTATGTATAACGGTGACAGCAATAATTACAGGCCAATGAGCGTCACGTATGTATAACTGTGACAGCAATAATTACTGGCTAATGAGCGTCACGTATGTATAACGGTGACAGCAATAATTACAGGCTAATGAGCGTCACGTATGTATAACGGTGACAGCAATAATTACAGGCCAATGAGCGTCACGTATGTATAACGGTGACAGCAATAATTACAGGCCAATGAGCGTCACGTATGTATAACTGTGACAGCAATAATTACTGGCTAATGAGCGTCACGTATGTATAACGGTGACAGCAATAATTACTGGCTAATGAGCGTCACGTATGTATAACGGTGACAGCAATAATTACAGGCCAATGAGCGTCACGTATGTATAACGGTGAAAGCAATAATTACAGGCCAATGAGCGTCACGTATGTATAACGGTGACAGCAATAATAACAGGCTAATGAGCGTCACGTATGTATAACGGTGACAGCAATAATTACAGGCTAATGAGCGTCACGTATGTATAACGGTGACAGCAATAATTACAGGCCAATGAGCGTCACGTATGTATAACGGTGACAGCAATAATTACAGGCTAATGAGCGTCACGTATGTATAACGGTGACAGCAATAATTATAGGCCAATGAGCGTCACGTATGTATAACGGTGACAGCAATAATTACAGGCTAATGAGCGTCACGTATGTATAACGGTGACAGCAATAATTACAGGGTAATGAGCGTCACGTATGTATAACGGTGACAGCAATAATTACAGGCCAATGAGCGTCACGTATGTTTAACGGTGACAGCAATAATAACAGGCTAATGAGCGTCACGTATGTATAACGGTGACAGCAATAATTACTGGCTAATGAGCGTCACGTATGTATAACGGTGACAGCAATAATTACTGGCTAATGAGCGTCACGTATGTATAACGGTGACAGCAATAATTACTGACTAATGAGCGTCACGTATGTATAACGGTGACAGCAATAATTACAGGCCAATGAGCGTCACGTATGTATAACGGTGACAGCAATAATTACAGGCTAATGAGCGTCACGTATGTATAACGGTGACAGCAATAATTACAGGCCAATGAGCGTCACGTATGTATAACGGTGACAGCAATAATTACAGGCCAATGAGCGTCACGTATGTATAACGGTGACAGCAATAATTACAGGCTAATGAGCGTCACGTATGTATAACGGTGACAGCAATAATTACTGGCTAATGAGCGTCACGTATGTATAACGGTGACAGCAATAATTACAGGCCAATGAGCGTCACGTATGTATAACGGTGACAGCAATAATTACAGGCTAATGAGCGTCACGTATGTATAACGGTGACAGCAATAATTACAGGCCAATGAGCGTCACGTATGTATAACGGTGACAGCAATAATTACAGGCTAATGAGCGTCACGTATGTATAACGGTGACAGCAATAATTACAGGCTAATGAGCGTCACGTATGTATAACGGTGACAGCAATAATTACTGGCTAATGAGCGTCACGTATGTATAACGGTGACAGCAATAATTACAGGCCAATGAGCGTCACGTATGTATAACGGTGACAGCAATAATTACTGGCTAATGAGCGTCACGTATGTATAACGGTGACAGCAATAATTACAGGCTAATGAGCGTCACGTATGTATAACGGTGACAGCAATAATTACTGGCTAATGAGCGTCACGTATGTATAACGGTGACAGCAATAATTACAGGCCAATGAGCGTCACGTATGTATAACTGTGACAGCAATAATTACTGGCTAATGAGCGTCACGTATGTATAACGGTGACAGCAATAATTACAGGCCAATGAGCGTCACGTATGTATAACGGTGACAGCAATAATTACAGGCTAATGAGCGTCACGTATGTATAACGGTGACAGCAATAATTACTGGCTAATGAGCGTCACGTATGTATAACGGTGACAGCAATAATTACAGGCCAATAAGCGTCACGTATGTATAACGGTGACAGCAATAATTACAGGCCAATGAGCGTCACGTATGTATAACGGTGACAGCAATAATTACAGGCCAATGAGCGTCACGTATGTATAACGGTGACAGCAATAATTACAGGCTAATGAGCGTCACGTATGTATAACGGTGACAGCAATAATTACAGGCCAATGAGCGTCACGTATGTATAACGGTGACAGCAATAATTACAGGCCAATGAGCGTCACGTATGTATAACGGTGACAGCAATAATTACTGGCTAATGAGCGTCACGTATGTATAACGGTGACAGCAATAATTACAGGCCAATGAGCGTCACGTATGTATAACGGTGACAGCAATAATTACAGGCTAATGAGCGTCACGTATGTATAACGGTGACAGCAATAATTACAGGCCAATGAGCGTCACGTATGTATAACTGTGACAGCAATAATTACTGGCTAATGAGCGTCACGTATGTATAACGATGACAGCAATAATTACTGGCTAATGAGCGTCACGTATGTATAACTGTGACAGCAATAATTACTGGCTAATGAGCGTCACGTATGTATAACTGTGACAGCAATAATTACTGGCTAATGAGCGTCACGTATGTATAACGGTGACAGCAATAATTACAGGCCAATGAGCGTCACGTATGTATAACGGTGACAGCAATAATTACAGGCTAATGAGCGTCACGTATGTATAACGGTGACAGCAATAATTACTGGCTAATGAGCGTCGCGTATGTATAACGGTGACAGCAATAATTACAGGCTAATGAGCGTCACGTATGTATAACGGTGACAGCAATAATTACAGGCCAATGAGCGTCACGTATGTATAACGGTGACAGCAATAATTACTGGCTAATGAGCGTTACGTATGTATAACGGTGACAGCAATAATTACAGGCTAATGAGCGTCACGTATGTATAACGGTGACAGCAATAATTACTGGGTAATGAGCGTCACGTATGTATAACGGTGACAGCAATAATTACAGGCCAATGAGCGTCACGTATGTATAACGGTGACAGCAATAATTACAGGCTAATGAGCGTCACGTATGTATAACGGTGACAGCAATAATTACTGGCTAATGAGCGTCACGTATGTATAACGGTGACAGCAATAATTACAGGCCAATGAGCGTCACGTATGTATAACGGTGACAGCAATAATTACTGGCTAATGAGCGTCACGTATGTATAACGGTGACAGCAATAATTACAGGCCAATGAGCGTCACGTATGTATAACGGTGACAGCAATAATTACAGGCCAATGAGCGTCACGTATGTATAACGGTGACAGCAATAATTACTGGCTAATGAGCGTCACGTATGTATAACGGTGACAGCAATAATTACTGGCTAATGAGCGTCACGTATGTATAACGGTGACAGCAATAATTACTGGCTAATGAGCGTCACGTATGTATAACGGTGACAGCAATAATTACAGGCCAATGAGCGTCACGTATGTATAACGGTGACAGCAATAATTACTGGCTAATGAGCGTCACGTATGTATAACGGTGACAGCAATAATTACAGGCCAATGAGCGTCACGTATGTATAACGGTGACAGCAATAATTACAGGCTAATGAGCGTCACGTATGTATAACGGTGACAGCAATAATTACAGGCCAATGAGCGTCACGTATGTATAACGGTGACAGCAATAATTACAGGCCAATGAGCGTCACGTATGTATAACGGTGACAGCAATAATTACAGGCTAATGAGCGTCACGTATGTATAACGGTGACAGCAATAATTACAGGCCAATGAGCGTCACGTATGTATAACGGTGACAGCAATAATTACTGGCTAATGAGCGTCACGTATGTATAACGGTGACAGCAATAATTACAGGCCAATGAGCGTCACGTATGTATAACGGTGACAGCAATAATTACAGGCCAATGAGCGTCACGTATGTATAACGGTGACAGCAATAATTACAGGCCAATGAGCGTCACGTATGTATAACGGTGACAGCAATAATTACAGGCTAATGAGCGTCACGTATGTATAACGGTGACAGCAATAATTACAGGCCAATGAGCGTCACGTATGTATAACGGTGACAGCAATAATTACAGGCCAATGAGCGTCACGTATGTATAACGGTGACAGCAATAATTACAGGCCAATGAGCGTCACGTATGTATAACGGTGACAGCAATAATTACAGGCCAATGAGCGTCACGTATGTATAACGGTGACAGCAATAATTACAGGCCAATGAGCGTCACGTATGTATAACGGTGACAGCAATAATTACAGGCTAATGAGCGTCACGTATGTATAACGGTGACAGCAATAATTACAGGCCAATGAGCGTCACGTATGTATAACGGTGACAGCAATAATTACAGGCTAATGAGCGTCACGTATGTATAACGGTGACAGCAATAATTACAGGCCAATGAGCGTCACGTATGTATAACGGTGACAGCAATAATTACAGGCTAATGAGCGTCACGTATGTATAACGGTGACAGCAATAATTACTGGCTAATGAGCGTCACGTATGTATAGCGGTGACAGCAATAATTAGACCTGGGTACTCACGCGCTGCCAATATTAATTAAGGAAGCCAATATTGGCATTGGCTGCCAAGGAGTGGAGATGCAGTGCTGCTTAGCTCTGCGTAATGGCTCGACTTGTGTGCTGTACAGCGTGCATGTGTTGTGTGTGTGTGTGTGTATTTAGGTGAAGGTGTGTTGTTACGTGTGTGTGGGTGCAGGTGTGTTTGTGTAGGTGTGAGTGTAGGTGTGTAGGTGCGTTAATACTCACGTGTAAGTGTGAGTAGTTGTGTCTAGGCAGGTGTTTAGACGTATTAATCACTATGTGTGGTTATGTGTGTCTGAAACGAGTTTCCAAGAGACGTGCGGTGGATGGCCAAGACCACAGCACATAGCACAGCACTGCACACAGTACCCCACACAGCACACACGCACTCATGCAGCACAGCTTCCGTGTTATCGCGTCCTACCGCTAAATTTTATCAAGTGCTGATTTTCTTGCATGATAGTAATGCAGATTCCATACCAAACGTTCTCAGTGGGAGCTTATGATTCATTTTACTGGAGCGGAGCCGAGTCAAATGGGCTACGCTGCCACCAGTGCCTCACGCTGCTGCTGCCACCAGTGCCTCACGCTGCTGCTGCCACCAGTGCCTCACGCTGCTGGTGCCACCAGTGCCTCAAGCTGCTGCTGCTGCCACCAGTGCCTCACGCTGCTGCTGCCACCAGTGCCTCACGCTGCTGGTGCCACCAGTGCCTCACGCTGCTGCTGCCACCAGTGCCACACGCTGCTGCTGCCACCAGTGCCTCACGCTGCTGGTGCCACCAGTGCCTCAAGCTGCTGCTGCCACCAGTGCCTCACGCTGCTGCTGCCACCAGTGCCTCACGCTGCTGGTGCCACCAGTGCCTCAAGCTGCTGCTGCCACCAGTGCCTCACGCTGCTGCTGCCACCAGTGCCACACGCTGCTGCTGCCACCAGTGCCTCACGCTGCTGGTGCCACCAGTGCCTCAAGCTGCTGCTGCCACCAGTGCCTCACGCTGCTGCTGCCACCAGTGCCTCACGCTGCTGCTGCCACCAGTGCCTCACGCTGCTGCTGCCACCAGTGCCTCACGCTGCTGCTGCCACCAGTGCCACACGCTGCTGCTGCCACCAGTGCCTCACGCTGCTGCTGCCACCAGTGCCTCACGCTGCTGCTGCCCACCAGTGCCTCACGCTGCTGCTGCCACCAGTGCCACACGCTGCTGCTGCCACCAGTGCCTCACGCTGCTGCTGCCACCAGTGCCACACGCTGCTGCTGCCACCAGTGCCTCACGCTGCTGCTGCCACCAGTGCCTCACGCTGCTGCTGCCACCAGTGCCTCACGCTGCTGCTGCCACCAGTGCCACACGCTGCTGCTGCCACCAGTGCCTCACGCTGCTGCTGCCACCAGTGCCTCACGCTGCTGGTGCCACCAGTGCCTCAAGCTGCTGCTGCCACCAGTGCCTCACGCTGCTGCTGCCACCAGTGCCTCACGCTGCTGCTGCCACCAGTGCCTCACGCTGCTGCTGCCACCAGTGCCTCACGCTGCTGCTGCCACCAGTGCCACACGCTGCTGCTGCCACCAGTGCCTCACGCTGCTGCTGCCACCAGTGCCTCACGCTGCTGCTGCCCACCAGTGCCACACGCTGCTGCTGCCACCAGTGCCTCACGCTGCTGCTGCCACCAGTGCCACACGCTGCTGCTGCCACCAGTGCCTCACGCTGCTGCTGCCACCAGTGCCTCACGCTGCTGCTGCCCACCAGTGCCTCACGCTGCTGCTGCCACCAGTGCCTCACGCTGCTGCTGCCACCAGTGCCTCACGCTGCTGCTGCCACCAGTGCCTCACGCTGCTGCTGCCACCAGTGCCTCACGCTGCTGCTGCCACCAGTGCCACACGCTGCTGCTGCTGCCACCAGTGCCACACGCTGCTGCTGCCACCAGTGCCTCACGCTGCTGCTGCCACCAGTGCCTCACGCTGCTGCTGCCACCAGTGCCTCACGCTGCTGCTGCCACCAGTGCCTCACGCTGCTGCTGCCACCAGTGCCTCACGCTGCTGCTGCTGCCACCAGTGCCACGCGCTGCTGCTGCCACCAGTGCCTCGCGCTGCTGCTGCCACCAGTGCCTCACGCTGCTGCTGCCACCAGTGCCTCACGCTGCTGCTGCCACCAGTGCCTCACGCTGCTGCTGCCACCAGTGCCACGCGCTGCTGCTGCCACCAGTGCCTCACGCTGCTGCTGCCACCAGTGCCACGCGCTGCTGCTGCCACCAGTGCCTCACGCTGCTGCTGCCACCAGTGCCTCACGCTGCTGCTACCACCAGTGCCTCACGCTGCTGCTGCCACCAGTGCCTCACGCTGCTGCTGCCACCAGTGCCACGCGCTGCTGCTGCCACCAGTGCCTCACGCTGCTGCTGCCACCAGTGCCTCACGCTGCTGCTGCCACCAGTGCCTCACGCTGCTGCTGCCACCAGTGCCTCACGCTGCTGCTGCCACCAGTGCCACGCGCTGCTGCTGCCACCAGTGCCTCACGCTGCTGCTGCCACCAGTGCCTCACGCTGCTGCTGCCACCAGTGCCTCACGCTGCTGCTGCCACCAGTGCCTCACGCTGCTGCTGCCACCAGTGCCACGGGCTGCTGCTGCCACCAGTGCCTCACGCTGCTGCTGCCACCAGTGCCTCACGCTGCTGCTGCCACCAGTGCCTCACGCTGCTGCTGCCACCAGTGCCTCACGCTGCTGCTGCCACCAGTGCCACGCGCTGCTGCTGCCACCAGTGCCACACGCTGCTGCTGCCACCAGTGCCACACGCTGCTGCATCCACCAGTGCCACACGCTGCTGCTGCCACCAGTGCCACACGCTGCTGCTGCCACCAGTGCCACACGCTGCTGCTTCCACCAGTGCCACACGCTGCTGCTTCCACCAGTGCCACACGCTGCTGCTGCCACCAGTGCCACACGCTGCTGCTGCCACCAGTGCAACACGCTGCTGCTGCCACCAGTGCCACACGCTGCTGCTGCCACCAGTGCCACACGCTGCTGCTGCCACCAGTGCCACACGCTGCTGCTGCCACCAGTGCC
This sequence comes from Morinoia aosen, assembly GCA_030386875.1. Lineage (NCBI taxonomy): Eukaryota > Metazoa > Arthropoda > Malacostraca > Amphipoda > Talitridae > Morinoia > Morinoia aosen. The sequence continues at coordinate 15,314,426 of CM059580.1, read as the reverse complement.
ACACGCTGCTGCTGCCACCAGTGCCACACGCTGCTGCTGCCACCAGTGCCACACGCTGCTGCTGCCACCAGTGCCACACGCTGCTGCTGCCACCAGTGCCACACGCTGCTGCTGCCACCAGTGCCACACGCTGCTGCTTCCACCAGTGCCACACGCTGCTGCTTCCACCAGTGCCACACGCTGCTGCTGCCACCAGTGTCACACGCTGCTGCTGCCACCAGTGCCACACGCTGCTGCTGCCACCAGTGCAACACGCTGCTGCTGCCACCAGTGCCTCACGCTGCTGCTGCCACCAGTGCCAGACTCTGCTGCTGCCGCCACCAGTGCCACACGCTGCTGCTGCCACCAGTGCCAGACGCTGCTGCTGCCGCCACCAGTGCCAGACGCTGCTGCTGCCGCCACCAGTGCCAGACGCTGCTGCTGCCGCCACCAGTGCCAGACGCTGCTGCTGCCGCCACCAGTGCCAGACGCTGCTGCTGCCGCCACCAGTGCCAGACGCTGCTGCTGCCGCCACCAGTGCCAGACGCTGCTGCTGCCGCCACCAGTGCCAGACGCTGCTGCTGCCGCCACCAGTGCCAGACGCTGCTGCTGCCGCCACCAGTGCCAGACGCTGCTGCTGCCGCCACCAGTGCCACACGCTGCTGCTGCCGCCACAAGTGCCACACGCTGCTGCTTCCACCAGTGCCACACGCTGCTGCTTCCACCAGTGCCACACGCTGCTGCTGCCACCAGTGCCTGAGACGCTGCTGCTGCCACCAGTGCCAGACGCTGCTGCTTCCACCAGTGCCACACGCTGCTGCTTCCACCAGTGCCACACGCTGCTGCTGCCACCAGTGCCAGACGCTGCTGCTGCCACCAGTGCCTCACGCTGCTGCTGCCACCAGTGCCACGCGCTGCTGCTGCCACCAGTGCCACGCGCTGCTGCTGCCACCAGTGTCAGACGCTGCTGCTTCCACCAGTGCCAGACGCTGCTGCTGCCACCAGTGCCTCATGCTGCTGCTGCCACCAGTGCCACGCGCTGCTGCTGCCACCAGTGCCAGACGCTGCTGCTTCCACCAGTGCCAGACGCTGCTGCTTCCACCAGTGCCAGACGCTGCTGCTGCCACCAGTGCCAGACGCTGCTGCTTCCACCAGTGCCAGACGCTGCTGCTGCCACCAGTGCCACGCGCTGCTGCTTCCACCAGTGCCACACGCTGCTGCTTCCACCAGTGCCACACGCTGCTGCTTCCACCAGTGCCACACGCTGCTGCTGCCACCAGTGCCACACGCTGCTGCTGCTGCTGCCACCAGTGCCAGACGCTGCTGCTGCTGCCACCAGTGCCAGACGCTGCTGCTGCTGCCACCAGTGCCAGACGCTGCTGCTGCTGCCACCAGTGCCAGACGCTGCTGCTGCTGCCACCAGTGCCACACGCTGCTGCCACCAGTGCCACACGCTGCTGCTGCTGCCACCAGTGCCACACGCTGCTGCTGCTGCCATCAGTGCCACACGCTGCTGCTGCTGCTGCCACCAGTGCCACACGCTGCTGCTGCTGCTGCCACCAGTGCCACAAGCTGCTGCTGCTGCTGCCACCAGTGCCAGACGCTGCTGCTTCCACCAGTGCCACACGCTGCTGCTGCCACCAGTGCCAGACGCTGCTGCTTCCACCAGTGCCACACGCTGCTGCTGCCACCAGTGTCAGACGCTGCTGCTGCCACCAGTGTCAGACGCTGCTGCTGTCACCAGTGCCAGACGCTGCTGCTTCCACCAGTACAGACGTTGCTGCTTCCACCAGTGTCAGACGCTGCTGCTGCCACCAGTGTCAGACGCTGCTGCTGCCACCAGTGCCACACGCTGCTGCTGCCACCAGTGCCACACGCTGCTGCTGCCACCAGTGCCACACGCTGCTGCTGCCACCAGTGCCACACGCTGCTGCTGCCACCAGTGCCACACGCTGCTGCTGCCACCAGTGCCACACGCTGCTGCTGCCACCAGTGCCACACGCTGCTGCTGCCACCAGTGCCACACGCTTCTGCTGCCACCAGTGCCACACGCTGCTGCTTCCACCAGTGCCACACGCTGCTGCTGCCACCAGTGCCACACGCTGCTGCTGCCACCAGTGCCACGTTGCCACAGGTCACGCAATATCGCGTGCCGATGTGGCCCTGCGACGTTGCCACATCTCCAAGATCGATAATCCTATTGTGTGTTGTCTTTCCTGCCCGTCAGTGACGGAGGCCCGTCAGTGACGGAGGCCCGTCAGTGACGGAGGCCCGTCAGTGACGGAGGCCCGTCAGTGACGGAAGCCCGTCAGTGACGGAAGCCCGTCAGTGACGGAAGCCCGTCAGTAACGGAGGCCCGTCAGTGACGGAGGCCCGTCAGTGACGGAAGCCCGTCAGTGACGGAAGCCCGTCAGTGACGGAGGCCCGTCAGTGACGGAAGCCCGTCAGTGACGGAAGCCCGTCAGTGACGGAAGCCCGTCAGTAACGGAGGCCCGTCAGTGACGGAGGCCCGTCAGTGACGGAGGCCTGTCAGTGACGGAGGCCCGTCAGTGACGGAGGCGCGTCAGTGACGGAAGCCCGTCAGTGACGGAAGCCCGTCAGTGACGGAAGCCCGTCAGTGACGGAAGCCCGTCAGTGACGGAAGCCCGTCAGTAACGGAGGCCCGTCAGTGACGGAGGCCCGTCAGTGACGGAGGCCCGTCAGTGACGGAGGCCCGTCAGTGACGGAGGCGCGTCAGTGACGGAGGCCCGTCAGTGACGGAGGCCCGTCAGTGACGGAGGCCCGTCAGTGACGGAGGCCCGTCAGTGACGGAAGCCCGTCAGTGACGGAAGCCCGTCAGTAACGGAGGCCCGTCAGTGACGGAGGCCCGTCAGTGACGGAGGCCCGTCAGTGACGGAGGCCCGTCAGTGACGGAGGCCCGTCAGTGACGGAGGCGCGTCAGTGACGGAAGCCCGTCAGTGACGGAGGCGCGTCAGTGACGGAGGCGCGTCAGTGACGGAGGCGCGTCAGTGACGGAGGCGCGTCAGTGACGGAGGCGCGTCAGTGACGGAGGCGCGTCAGTGACGGAGGCGCGTCAGTGACGGAGGCGCGTCAGTGACGGAGGCGCGTCAGTGACGGAGGCGCGTCAGTGACGGAGGCGCGTCAGTGACGGAGGCCCGTCAGTGACGGAGGCCCGTCAGTGACGGAGGCCCGTCAGTGACGGAGGCCCGTCAGTGACGGAGGCGCGTCAGTGACGGAGGCGCGTCAGTGACGGAGGCGCGTCAGTGACGGAGGCGCGTCAGTGACGGAGGCGCGTCAGTGACGGAGGCGCGTCAGTGACGGAGGCGCGTCAGTGACGGAGGCGCGTCAGTGACGGAGGCGCGTCAGTGACGGAGGCGCGTCAGTGACGGAGGCGCGTCAGTGACGGAGGCGCGTCAGTGACGGAGGCGCGTCAGTGACGGAGGCGCGTCAGTGACGGAGGCGCGTCAGTGACGGAGGCGCGTCAGTGACGGAGGCGCGTCAGTGACGGAGGCGCGTCAGTGACGGAGGCGCGTCAGTGACGGAGGCGCGTCAGTGACGGAGGCGCGTCAGTGACGGAGGCGCGTCAGTGACGGAGGCGCGTCAGTGACGGAGGCGCGTCAGTGACGGAGGCGCGTCAGTGACGGAGGCGCGTCAGTGACGGAGGCGCGTCAGTGACGGAGGCCCGTCAGTGACGGAGGCCCGTCAGTGACGGAGGCGCGTCAGTGACGGAGGCGCGTCAGTGACGGAGGCGCGTCAGTGACGGAGGCGCGTCAGTGACGGAGGCGCGTCAGTGACGGAGGCGCGTCAGTGACGGAGGCGCGTCAGTGACGGAGGCGCGTCAGTGACGGAGGCGCGTCAGTGACGGAGGCGCGTCAGTGACGGAGGCGCGTCAGTGACGGAGGCCCGTCAGTGACGGAGGCCCGTCAGTGACGGAGGCCCGTCAGTGACGGAGGCGCGTCAGTGACGGAGGCGCGTCAGTGACGGAGGCGCGTCAGTGACGGAGGCGCGTCAGTGACGGAGGCGCGTCAGTGACGGAGGCGCGTCAGTGACGGAGGCGCGTCAGTGACGGAGGCGCGTCAGTGACGGAGGCGCGTCAGTGACGGAGGCGCGTCAGTGACGGAGGCGCGTCAGTGACGGAGGCGCGTCAGTGACGGAGGCGCGTCAGTGACGGAGGCGCGTCAGTGACGGAGGCCCGTCAGTGACGAAGGCGCGTCAGTGACGGCGGCGCGTCAGGTACGGAGGCCCGTCAGTGACGGAGGCCCGTCAGTGACGGAGGCGCGTCAGGTACGGAGGCCCGTCAGTGACGGAGGCCCGTCAGTGACGGCGGCGCGTCAGGTACGGAGGCCCGTCAGTGACGGAGGCCCGTCAGTGACGGAGGCCCGTCAGTGACGGAGGCCCGTCAGGTACGGAGGCCCGTCAGTGACGGAGGCCCGTCAGGTACGGAGGCCCGTCAGTGACGGAGGCCCGTCAGTGACGGAGGCCCGTCAGTGACGGACTGAACTATACCGGCTCCAACATTTCATATCTTCACTAACTATGCACATGTCGTGCGGACATGAGCAACTCGACACACGCGGGTGTGTGTGGGCATTTTTGTGTTGTGTGTTTCGTGTGTGTGTGTATCTTCGTGTGCGTGTATTTTTGCGTGTCTTTATGTGTGCGTAAATGTTTGTAGCGTTGGATTAGGTGTGGATTATTTGTGGCAGTGAAGGATCGGGTTTTGGTCCCTCCATATCACAGTTGCGTCATGGTGTCGGTACCCTTAAAGATGCCGGCGATATTTTCGAGCTAGAGATACGGTGGATGCCTGAAAACTCGTTTTTGTTTGAAATTTTTTAATGGGCGCCATTTCATTTTAGGTGCGTTTGCGTTCAGGTGGCATGCCGGACGGAATGTCGAAGAATATAGTTATTCGATTTTGAAACATAAAAATTTTATGAATATGTATAAAATGCGATCGCATAACAAAAATGTTCAGTCATTGTGGTGTGTTGGTGGTCAGTTTGCAGGGGGGTGGGGGGATGACGAACGCACACACACACACACACACACACCGAGTATAGTTGTATCAAATTTCTATTAATATTTTTTCATTATTTTGTTGTAAGATTTTTAGTAGATTCCTTTATTTCTCTTATCTATCTCCCTCAGGGGGATACAACTATTGTATCTATGGAGATTAGCGTTCCCAGGGGGACTATGTGAGGGCCCGAGCTGAAGGTTAGGTAGGCTTTCTTTTTGTTAAAATAAAATGTTTTTTTTTTGTTACGGACCATCTTTTTTTCGGTTCACTGCTGTCATGTTTTTCAGCACCTACTACTTTCTTCTTCAACTTTTTCTTGTTTCATGAACTTCTTTCTCATCTTACTGTTTCTGTGCACCTTGTGCATAGATTCTGCGTTCCCTCAACTCCGTACTAAATGGTACCTTCCTCTTTCCTCTCTTAGAACATCTTTGTCGTGCAGTTAGGGGAGGCTAAAACTTTTTTATGTAATATCAATAATAATAATAATAATGAGAGTATTAGGGATGTTGTTAATGACTAGCCATCGTTTCACTCTGAGCATTTAGAATGGAAACTCGCCCAGCTGTTTCACACTACATAAGCCATATAAATTAAAGTATGCATGGCACCCTCTGTGTACACTTGCGGAGCATCGCAATTATAATAGGGGGGCATATATGCAGAGTGGCCTAACCCACAAATTGGGGGGCATATATGCAGAGTGGCCTAACCCACAAATTGGGGGGCATATATGCAGAGTGGCCTAACCTACAAATTGGGGGGCATATATGCAGAGTGGCCTAACCCACAAATTGGGGGCCATATATGCAGAGTGGCCTAACCCACAAATTGGGGGCATATATGCAGAGTGGCCTAACCTACAAATTGGGGGGCATATATGCAGAGTGGCCTAACCCACAAATTGGGGGCCATATATGCAGAGTGGCCTAACCCACAAATTGGGGGGCATATATGCAGAGTGGCCTAACCCACAAATTGGGGGGCATATATGCAGAATGGCCTAACCTACAAATTGGGGGGCATATATGCAGAGTGGCCTAACCTACAAATTGGGGGGCATATATGCAGAGTGGCCTAACCCACAAATTGGGGGGCATATATGCAGAGTGGCCTAACCTACAAATTGGGGGGCATATATGCAGAGTGGCCTAACCTACAAATCAGAGGTCAAAACTGGAGAGTGGATTAAGTGATAATTTCCCCTCATAGCGGCGTAGATGTCTTTCAGGCAGAGTGGCCTAGTTCCTAGTTCAGTTCCTAGTTAGTAACTTGGCTAGGAAAAGGCAGAGTGGCCTAGTTCCTAGTGCAGTTCCTAGTTAGTAACTGGGCTAGGAAAAGGCAGAGTGGCCTAGTTCCTAGTGCAGTTCCTAGTTAGTAACTGGGCTAGGAAAAGGCAGAGTGGCCTAGTTCCTAGTGCAGTTCTTAGTTAGTAACTGGGCTAGGAAAAGGCAGAGTGGCCTAGTTCCTAGTTCAGTTCCTAGTTAGTAACTTGGCTAGGAAAAGGCAGAGTGGCCTAGTTCCTAGTTCAGTTCCTAGTTAGTAACTTGGCTAGGAAAAGGCAGAGTGGCCTAGTTCCTAGTTCAGTTCCTAGTTAGTAACTTGGCTAGGAAAAGGCAGAGTGGCCTAGTTCCTAGTTCAGTTCCTAGTTAGTAACTTGGATAGGAAAAGGCAGAGTGGCGTAGTTCCTAGTTCAGTTCCTAGTTAGTAACTTGGATAGGAAAATGCAGAGTGGCGTAGTTCCTAGTTCAGTTCCTAGTTAGTAACTTGGATAGGAAAAGGCAGAGTGGCCTAGTTCCTAGTGCAGTTCTTAGTTAGTAACTTGGCTAGGAAAAGGCAGAGTGGCCTAGTTCCTAGTGCAGTTCCTAGTTAGTAACTTGGCTAGGAAAAGGCAGAGTGGCCTAGTTCCTAGTGCAGTTCCTAGTTAGTAACTTGGCTAGGAAAAGGCAGAGTGGCCTAGTTCCTAGTGCAGTTCCTAGTTAGTAACTGGGCTAGGAAAAGGCAGAGTGGCCTAGTTCCTAGTGCAGTTCCTAGTTAGTAACTTGGCTAGGAAAAGGCAGAGTGGCCTAGTTCCTAGTGCAGTTCCTAGTTAGTAACTGGGCTAGGAAAAGGCAGAGTGGCCTAGTTCCTAGTGCAGTTCCTAGTTAGTAACTTGGCTAGGAAAAGGCAGAGTGGCCTAGTTCCTAGTGCAGTTCCTAGTGCAGTTCCTAGTTAGTAACTGGGCTAGGAAAAGGCAGAGTGGCCTAGTTCCTAGTGCAGTTCCTAGTTAGTAACTTGGCTAGGAAAAGGCAGAGTGGCCTAGTTCCTAGTGCAGTTCCTAGTTGGTAACTGGGTTAGGAAAAGGCAGAGTGGCCTAGTTCCTAGTGCAGTTCCTAGTTAGTAACTTGGCTAGGAAAAGGCAGAGTGGCCTAGTTCCTAGTTCATTTCCTAGTTAGTAACTTGGCTAGGAAAAGGCAGAGTGGCCTAATTCCTAGTTCAGTTCCTAGTTAGTAACTTGGCTAGGAAAAGGCAGAGTGGCCTAGTTCCTAGTTCATTTCCTAGTTAGTAACTTGGCTAGGAAGAGGCAGAGTGGCCTAGTTCCTAGTTCATTTCCTAGTTAGTAACTTGGCTTGGAAAAGGCAGAGTGGCCTAGTTCCTAGTTCATTTCCTAGTTAGTAACTTGGCTAGGAAAAGGCAGAGTGGCCTAGTTCCTAGTTCATTTCCTAGTTAGTAACTTGGCTAGGAAAAGGCAGAGTGGCCTAGTTCCTAGTTCAGTTCCTAGTTAGTAACTTGGCTAGGAAAAGGCAGAGTGGCCTAGTTCCTAGTTCATTTCCTAGTTAGTAACTTGGCTAGGAAAAGGCAGAGTGGCCTAGTTCCTAGTTCATTTCCTAGTTAGTAACTTGGCTAGGAAAAGGCAGAGTGGCCTAGTTCCTAGTTCATTTCCTAGTTAGTAACTTGGCTTGGAAAAGGCAGAGTGGCCTAGTTCCTAGTTCATTTCCTAGTTAGTAACTTGGCTAGGAAAAGGCAGAGTGGCCTAGTTCCTAGTTCATTTCCTAGTTAGTAACTTGGCTAGGAAAAGGCAGAGTGGCCTAGTTCCTAGTTCATTTCCTAGTTAGTAACTTGGCTTGGAAAAGGCAGAGTGGCCTAGTTCCTAGTTCATTTCCTAGTTAGTAACTTGGCTAGGAAAAGGCAGAGTGGCCTAGTTCCTAGTTCAGTTCCTAGTTAGTAACTTGGCTAGGAAAAGGCAGAGTGGCCTAGTTCCTTGTTCATTTCCTAGTTAGTAACTTGGCTAGGAAAAGGCAGAGTGGCCTAGTTCCTAGTTCAGTTCCTAGTTAGTAACTTGGATAGGAAAAGCCAGTTTGGCAACCCTGCGATGAACACCACGCCTCTAACTTGAGTGTCCTAAAATTCTGCGTTTTGTGGGTTAAGACACTCTGCATATTTGCCCTCCAATTGATAGTTTCTCTCAACATAGATCTTATAGAAGTACCGTGCGAAGCTTCAACCAAGACCTCTTAAAATAGCGGTTTCACAACCACATCCAACTCGTTCGGGAAATTCAACACGGATTTGTCTGTCGTCAACTTCTTAAACATCTCCAACTGCTCTACACCTTCTACTTTAACAAAAATGTCACCTACGTACCTACAGCACAATATCGGCTTAGCAGGCGTGGAGTTAGTTACCAGATTTTCCCCGTAGGACGTGTAGAAAATTGATTGATGATTTCGTTGCTGTAAAGCTAGCTGTTCGACAGGACTGCAGCCTAAAAGTTGGTATTCAAGACTAAAATTCTATATGTTAAAAAAGAGCGTAGCCAAACAATGGGAACATTACACATTCTCAAGCCTAAACCGGCCCTGTACCAGAATACTTGCTCTATAACTTGCTCTATACGTTGCTCTATAACTATTCACTAGGACTGCAGCCAAAAAGTCACCTAAATTCTATGTGTTAGAAAAGAGCGTAGCCAAACGTTAAGAACATTACACATTCTCAAGCTTAAACCGGGCCTTTACCAAAATACCAATGACTTCGTTGCTCTACAACTATTCACTAGGTCTGCTGCCCAAAGTTAGAAACCTGCGCCCGTTGGGGCCTATTTCGGTGGCTGCTGCGCAGTGGTGGTCGACATTCCTGCAATACAAAGTTACTCCTGTCTAGTGTCCTGCACTGGGACTTGCTGTGCTTTGACTGGGTCGCATTTGGCTTCAACAAGTGATGTACATTTCTATCAATGGGACTAGTTAAAGATATGATCTACTTTATTTTTTTCAGCCGAGGGGACAGTTTCGTCGAAACGTTGCCTTTCGGGGTATAGAAGTTCAACGATTGATATTGGTTCAGTTGAAAAAAGTTGAGTGATTTCATTTTTATTTTAACACGTGAAGAACTGGAAACATTTCGTAGAGTTGAGAAGCCAAAGAAATTATTTACTTAATTATGGTTTTTATGATTATTAGTTTGTATTATAGATGTAAGGTTGAACTCTACAGTTTTACTTTTCATTGCTTATGTAGTTTTGATTTATTTCTTTTATTATTGTTAGTGTTTGGTATTGATGTTTTTGTAAAGGAAATATTCCTTTCTCCCACCACACGCACAAACAATGATAAGCTCGTATTGGCCCAATGCTGACCTACACAATCTGGCAGGTGCTATAGGGTGGCGGGAAGGGCTAATGGTCGGGGGAAGAGGGGGGCCAACTCGCCGTCACACTTTCTCGTGGTGTACCTGTTCTGAGTCATGGCAGCTGGTGGCAGCTGGTGCTGGGGTGGTGGTGGCAGCTGGTGCTGGGGTGGTGGTGGTGGCAGCTGGTGCTGGGGTGGTGGTGGCAGCTGGTGCTGGGGTGGTGGTGGTGGCAGCTGGTGCTGGGGTGGTGGTGGTGGTGGCAGCTGGTGCTGGGGTGGTGGTGGCAGCTGGTGCTGGGGTGGTGGTGGCAGCTGGTGCTGGGGTGGTGGTGGCAGCTGGTGCTGGGGTGGTGGTGGCAGCTGGTGCTGGGGTGGTGGTGGCAGCTGGTGCTGGGGTGGTGGTGGCAGCTGGTGCTGGGGTGGTGGTGGTGGCAGCTGGTGCTGGGGTGGTGGTGGTGGCAGCTGGTGCTGGGGTGGTGGTGGCAGCTGGTGCTGGGGTGGTGGTGGCAGCTGGTGCTGGGGTGGTGGTGGCAGCTGGTGCTGGGGTGGTGGTGGTGGTGGCAGCTGGTGCTGGGGTGGTGGTGGTGGCAGCTGGTGCTGGGGTGGTGGTGGTGGCAGCTGGTGCTGGGGTGGTGGTGGTGGCAGCTGGTGCTGGGGTGGTGGTGGTGGTGGCGGTGGTGGCAGCTGGTGCTGGGGTGGTGGTGGTGGTGGCGGTGGTGGCAGCTGGTGCTGGGGTGGTGGCGGTGGCAGCTGGTGCTGGGGTGGTGGTGGCAGCTGGTGCTGGGGTGGTGGTGGCAGCTGGTGCTGGGGTGGTGGTGGCAGCTGGTGCTGGGGTGGTGGTGGCAGCTGGTGCTGGGGTGGTGGTGGCAGCTGGTGCTGGGGTGGTGGTGGCAGCTGGTGCTGGGGTGGTGGTGGTGGCAGCTGGTGCTGGGGTGGTGGTGGTGGCAGCTGGTGCTGGGGTGGTGGTGGTGGCAGCTGGTGCTGGGGTGGTGGTGGTGGCAGCTGGTGCTGGGGTGGTGGTGGTGGTGGCAGCTGGTGCTGGGGTGGTGGTGGTGGTGGCAGCTGGTGCTCGGGTGGTGGTGGTGGCAGCTGGTGCTGGGGTGGTGGTGGCAGCTGGTGCTGGGGTGGTGGTGGTGGCAGCTGGTGCTGGGGTGGTGGTGGTGGCAGCTGGTGCTGGGTGGTGGTGGTGGCAGCTGGTGCTGGGTGGTGGTGGTGGCAGCTGGTGCTGGGTGGTGGTGGTGGCAGCTGGTGCTGGGTGGTGGTGGTGGCAGCTGGTGCTGGGTGGTGGTGGTGGCAGCTGGTGGTGGTGGTGGTGGTGGCAGCTGGTGGTGGTGGTGGTGGTGGCAGCTGGTGGTAGTGGTGGTGGCAGGTGGTGGTGGCAGCTGGTGGTGGTGGTGGTGGCAGCAGCTGGTGGCAGCTGGTGCTCGGGTGGTGGTGGTGGCAGCTGGTGCTGGGTGGTGGTGGCAGCAGCTGGTGCTGGGGTGGTGGTGGTGGCAGCAGCTGGTGCTCGGGTGGTGGTGGTGGCAGCAGCTGGTGCTCGGGTGGTGGTGGTGGCAGCAGCTGGTGCTCGGGTGGTGGTGGTGGCAGCAGCTGGTGCTCGGGTGGTGGTGGTGGCAGCAGCTGGTGCTCGGGTGGTGGTGGTGGCAGCAGCTGGTGCTCGGGTGGTGGTGGCAGCAGCTGGTGCTCGGGTGGTGGTGGTGGCAGCTGGTGCTGGGGTGGTGGTGGTGGTGGCAGCTGGTGCTGGGGTGGTGGTGGTGGTGGCAGCTGGTGCTGGGGTGGTGGTGGTGGCAGCTGGTGGGGTGGTGGTGGCAGCTGGTGCTGGGGTGGTGGTGGCAGCTGGTGCTCGGGTGGTGGTGGTGGCAGCTGGTGCTCGGGTGGTGGTGGTGGCAGCGGGTGCTCGGGTGGTGGTGGTGGCAGCTGGTGCTCGGGTGGTGGTGGTGGCAGCTGGTGCTCGGGTGGTGGTGGTGGCAGCTGGTGCTCGGGTGGTGGTGGTGGCAGCTGGTGCTCGGGTGGTGGTGGTGGCAGCTGGTGCTCGGGTGGTGGTGGTGGTGGCAGCTGGTGCTGGGGTGGTGGTGGTGGTGGTGGCGGCGGCAGCGGCAGCTGGTGCTGGGGTGATGGTGGCAGCTGGTGGCAACTGATTACTATTCATTTGAAGTTAATAACTCGAATAATTGTAAGTTAACCATGAAAATTTACGTTAGTTAATTTTGTTGAGCCGGAATTAACGGCTCTCAACTGTCCGTGCATTGTTCTACGTAGTTCTACACGCGCCAGAATACAAAGATAATCACCTATCATTTTTTAATGAAAGAACACGCAATTGTTAAATTACAGTAACTGTCAGTCTGTAAAGGCGACGCTTTGTTGCTGCGAACACCATCCTCTGGCTGCCAAGTACACAAGGACACTTGGCCACATTGGGAACACAAATGTGAATCGCAAACTTGAGCTCCGTCAGACTTGATACTTATGTTGGTGGTCGCTGTACAAGTTGACTAGAAAGGCAAATTGTGTAGAAGGTTGAATTTACAGAAGATTTGTTACTGGAGTCTAGTGAGGGGCTGCTGAGGGGCATGTGAGGGGCCAACGAGCAAGTGAGGGGCCAACGAGCATGTGAGGGGCCCACGAGTGAGCAAGTGAGGTGCTACTGAGGGACAAGTGAGGTGCTACTGAGGGACAAGTGAGGTGCTACTGAGGGACAAGTGAGGTGCTACTGAGGGACAAGTGAGGGGCCAACGAGCAAGTGAGGGGCCAACGAGCATGTGAGGGGCCCACGAGTGAGCAAGTGAGGTGCTACTGAGGGACAAGTGAGGTGCTACTGAGGGACAAGTGAGGTGCTACTGAGGGACAAGTGAGGTGCTACTGAGGGACAAGTGAGGGGCCAACGAGCAAGTGAGGGGCCAACGAGCAAGTGAGGGGCCAACGAGCAAGTGAGGGGCCAACGAGCAAGTGAGGGGCCAACGAGCAAATGAGGGGCCAACGAGCATGTGAGGGGCCAACGAGCAAGTGAGAGGCCAACGAGCAAGTGAGGGGCCAACGAGCAAGTGAGGGGCCAACGAGCAAGTGAGGGGCCAACGAGCAAGTGAGGGGCCAACGAGCAAGTGAGAGGCCAACGAGCAAGTGAGGGGCCAACGAGCAAGTGAGGGGCCAACGAGCAAGTGAGGGGCCAACGAGCAAGTGAGGGGCCAACGAGCAAGTGAGGGGCCAACGAGCAAGTGAGGGGCTGCTGAGGGGCATGTGAGGGGCCAACGAGCAAGTGAGGGGCCAACGAGCAAGTGAGGGGCCAACGAGCAAGTGAGGCCGCTGAGTGGGCATGTGAGGAGCCACTGAGGGGCAAGTGATGGGCCTCTGAGGGGCAGGTGATGGGCCTCTGAGTTGGCAAGTGATGGACATCTGAGTGGGCAAGTTATGGGCCGCTGAGTGGGCAAGTTATGGGCCGCTGAGTGGGCAAGTGATGGGCCGCTGAGTGGGCAAGTGATGGGCCGCTGAGTGGGCAAGTTATGGGCCGCTGAGTGGGCAAGTTATGGGCCGCTGAGTGGGCAAGTGATGGGCCGCTGAGTGGGCAAGTGAGGAGCCGCTGAGTGGGCAAGTGATTGGCCGCTAGGAGGCAAGTGAGGGGCAAGTGAGTGACCGCTGAGGGGCAAGTGAGGGGCCGCTGTTCTACCGTTCTGTAATGTAGATATCCCGTCACTTTGGCATCACTGACGTAGATTTTCAAATTCGGACGGAAGTGTTGTGTTCTTGTTGTTTAAGTGATGAATCTTGTGTGGCGTTAGTGGTGCGGTCATTATTTTTTGCTGCAATATTTAGTGAAAATCCCCGGGTCACGTCGCTCCCCTCAGAGGGACACAACTATTTTATCTATGGGAATTGGCGCTCCCAGGGGGACTATGTGAGGGCCTGAGCTAAGGGTTAGGTAGGCTTCTTTTTTGTTGAAATAGAACAGGTTTTTGTTTTGTTACGGACCATCTTTTTTCGGTTCACTGCTGTCCTGTTTTTCAGCACCTACTACTTTCTGCTTCAGCTTTGATCTTGTTTCATGATCTTCTTTCTCATCTTACTGTTTCTATGCACTTTCTGCATAGATTCCCCGTTCCCTTAACTCCATACTAAATGGTGCCTTCTTCCTTCCTCTCTTTGGGTCGCATTTGTTGAGGTTAGGGAGGCTTAAACTAACTAATAATCTAACCTGGGTTACGGCGCACTCAACACGGCTGCGACACGACCTACCCGTGGGCCGTGCTGCAGGTTTTTCTGCTGCGCGGGACCGACCCATGGATGCTTTGAATATAATGCGTACTTTGAAAAGGTTCTGGCTATATTTTATAATGAATTGAATTCTAGGGACGCAGTTAATGTTTGTTAGTTATAAAATTTCTGGACCCAGATGTTTGTTTGGTTTTTATAAAATTGTTTACAACTTTTGAATTTGAGTTTGAGTTGAACACTGAACTCCAGTTTAAGCCATCGCAGGTAGCGTGTTGTAATGGAAGTGTGGGAGGTGTATGTCTATTGGGTGTATATCGGGCGTTGCGGGAGGTGTATGTCTATTGGGTGTATATCGGGCGTTGCGGGAGGTGTATGTCTATTGGGTGTATACCGGGCGTTGCGGGAGGTGTATGTCTATTGGGTGTATACCGGGCGTTGCGGGAGGTGTATGTCTATTGGGTGTATATCGGGCGTTGCGGGAGGTGTATGTCTATTGGGTGTATATCGGGCGTTGCGGGAGGTGTATGTGTATTGGGTGTATATCGGGCGTTGCGGGAGGTGTATGTCTATTGGGTGTTTACCGGGCGTTGCGGGAGGTGTATGTCTATTGGGTGTATACCGGGCGTTGCGGGAGGTGTATGTGTATTGGGTGTATACCGGGCGTTGCGGGAGGTGTATGTGTATTGGGTGTATACCGGGCGTTGCGGGAGGTGTATGTGTATTGGGTGTATACCGGGCGTTGCGGGAGGTGTATGTGTATTGGGTGTATACCGGGCGTTGCGGGAGGTGTATGTGTATTGGGTGGATACCGGGCGTTGCGGGAGGTGTATGTGTATTGGGTGTATATCGGGCGTTGCGGGAGGTGTATGTGTATTGGGTGTATATCGGGCGTTGCGGGAGGTGTATGTCTATTGGGTGTTTACCGGGCGTTGCGGGAGGTGTATGTCTATTGGGTGTATACCGGGCGTTGCGGGAGGTGTATGTCTATTGGGTGTATATCGGGCGTTGCGGGAGGTGTATGTCTATTGGGTGTTTACCGGGCGTTGCGGGAGGTGTATGTCTATTGGGTGTTTACCGGGCGTTGCGGGAGGTGTATGTCTATTGGGTGTATACCGGGCGTTGCGGGAGGTGTATGTCTATTGGGTGTTTACCGGGCGTTGCGGGAGGTGTATGTCTATTGGGTGTTTACCGGGCGTTGCGGGAGGTGTATGTCTATTGGGTGTATACCGGGCGTTGCGGGAGGTGTATGTCTATTGGGTGTTTACCGGGCGTTGCGGGAGGTGTATGTCTATTGGGTGTATACCGGGCGTTGCGGGAGGTGTATGTCTATTGGGTGTTTACCGGGCGTTGCGGGAGGTGTATGTCTATTGGGTGTATACCGGGCGTTGCGGGAGGTGTATGTCTATTGGGTGTATATCGGGCGTTGCGGGAGGTGTATGTCTATTGGGTGTTTACCGGGCGTTGCGGGAGGTGTATGTCTATTGGGTGTATACCGGGCGTTGCGGGAGGTGTATGTCTATTGGGTGTATATCGGGCGTTGCGGGAGGTGTATGTCTATTGGGTGTTAACCGGGCGTTGCGGGAGGTGTATGTCTATTGGGTGTATACCGGGCGTTGCGGGAGGTGTATGTCTATTGGGTGTATACCGGGCGTTGCGGGAGGTGTATGTCTATTGGGTGTATACCGGGCGTTGCGGGAGGTGTATGTCTATTGGGTATTTACCGGGCGTTGCGGGAGGTGTATGTCTATTGGGTGTATACCGGGCGTTGCGGGAGGTGTATGTCTATTGGGTGTATACCGGGCGTTGCGGGAGGTGTATGTCTATTGGGTGTATATCGGGCGTTGCGGGAGGTGTATGTCTATTGGGTGTTTACCGGGCGTTGCGGGAGGTGTAAGTCTACTGGGTGTATACCGGGCGTTGCGGGAGGTGTATGTCTATTGGGTGTATATCGGGCGTTGCGGGAGGTGTATGTCTATTGGGTGTTTACCGGGCGTTGCGGGAGGTGTATGTCTATTGGGTGTATACCGGGCGTTGCGGGAGGTGTATGTCTATTGGGTGTATACCGGGCGTTGCGGGAGGTGTATGTCTATTGGGTGTATACCGGGCGTTGCGGGAGGTGTATGTCTATTGGGTGTATACCGGGCGTTGCGGGAGGTGTATGTCTATTGGGTGTATACCGGGCGTTGCGGGAGGTGTATGTCTATTGGGTGTATACCGGGCGTTGCGGGAGGTGTATGTCTATTGGGTGTTTACCGGGCGTTGCGGGAGGTGTATGTCTATTGGGTGTATACCGGGCGTTGCGGGAGGTGTATGTCTATTGGGTGTATATCGGGCGTTGCGGGAGGTGTATGTCTATTGGGTGTTTACCGGGCGTTGCGGGAGGTGTATGTCTATTGGGTGTATACCGGGCGTTGCGGGAGGTGTATGTCTATTGGGTGTATACCGGGCGTTGCGGGAGGTGTATGTCTATTGGGTGTATACCGGGCGTTGCGGGAGGTGTATGTCTATTGGGTGTTTACCGGGCGTTGCGGGAGGTGTATGTCTATTGGGTGTATACCGGGCGTTGCGGGAGGTGTATGTCTATTGGGTGTATACCGGGCGTTGCGGGAGGTGTATGTCTATTGGGTGTATATCGGGCGTTGCGGGAGGTGTATGTCTATTGGGTGTTTACCGGGCGTTGCGGGAGGTGTATGTCTATTGGGTGTTTACCGGGCGTTGCGGGAGGTGTATGTCTATTGGGTGTATACCGGGCGTTGCGGGAGGTGTATGTCTATTGGGTGTATATCGGGCGTTGCGGGAGGTGTATGTCTATTGGGTGTTTACCGGGCGTTGCGGGAGGTGTATGTCTATTGGGTGTATACCGGGCGTTGCGGGAGGTGTATGTCTATTGCGTGTATACCGGGCGTTGCGGGAGGTGTATGTCTATTGGGTGTTTACCGGGCGTTGCGGGAGGTGTATGTCTATTGGGTGTATACCGGGCGTTGCGGGAGGTGTATGTCTATTGGGTGTATACCGGGCGTTGCGGGAGGTGTATGTCTATTGGGTGTATATCGGGCGTTGCGGGAGGTGTATGTCTATTGGGTGTTTACCGGGCGTTGCGGGAGGTGTATGTCTATTGGGTGTATACCGGGCGTTGCGGGAGGTGTATGTCTATTGGGTGTTTACCGGGCGTTGCGGGAGGTGTATGTCTATTGGGTGTATACCGGGCGTTGCGGGAGGTGTATGTCTATTGGGTGTATACCGGGCGTTGCGCGAGGTGTATGTCTATTGGGTGTATACCGGGCGTTGCGCGAGGTGTATGTCTATTGGGTGTATACCGGGCGTTGCGGGAGGTGTATGTCTATTGGGTGTATACCGGGCGTTGCGGGAGGTGTATGTCTATTGGGTGTATACCGGGCGTTGCGGGAGGTGTATGTCTATTGGGTGTATATCGGGCGTTGCGGGAGGTGTATGTCTATTGGGTGTTTACCGGGCGTTGCGGGAGGTGTATGTCTATTGGGTGTTTACCGGGCGTTGCGGGAGGTGTATGTCTATTGGGTGTTTACCGGGCGTTGCGGGAGGTGTATGTCTATTGGGTGTATACCGGGCGTTGCGGGAGGTGTATGTCTATTGGGTGTATATCGGGCGTTGCGGGAGGTGTATGTCTATTGGGTGTTTACCGGGCGTTGCGGGAGGTGTATGTCTATTGGGTGTATACCGGGCGTTGCGGGAGGTGTATGTCTATTGGGTGTATACCGGGCGTTGCGGGAGGTGTATGTCTATTGGGTGTATACCGGGCGTTGCGGGAGGTGTATGTCTATTGGGTGTTTACCGGGCGTTGCGGGAGGTGTATGTCTATTGGGTGTATACCGGGCGTTGCGGGAGGTGTATGTCTATTGGGTGTATACCGGGCGTTGCGGGAGGTGTATGTCTATTGGGTGTATACCGGGCGTTGCGGGAGGTGTATGTCTATTGGGTGTTTACCGGGCGTTGCGGGAGGTGTATGTCTATTGGGTGTATATCGGGCGTTGCGGGAGGTGTATGTCTATTGGGTGTTTACCGGGCGTTGCGGGAGGTGTATGTCTATTGGGTGTATACCGGGCGTTGCGGGAGGTGTATGTCTATTGGGTGTATACCGGGCGTTGCGGGAGGTGTATGTCTATTGGGTGTATACCGGGCGTTGCGGGAGGTGTATGTCTATTGGGTGTTTACCGGGCGTTGCGGGAGGTGTATGTCTATTGGGTGTATACCGGGCGTTGCGGGAGGTGTATGTCTATTGGGTGTATACCGGGCGTTGCGGGAGGTGTATGTCTATTGGGTGTATATCGGGCGTTGCGGGAGGTGTATGTCTATTGGGTGTTTACCGGGCGTTGCGGGAGGTGTATGTCTATTGGGTGTTTACCGGGCGTTGCGGGAGGTGTATGTCTATTGGGTGTATACCGGGCGTTGCGGGAGGTGTATGTCTATTGGGTGTATATCGGGCGTTGCGGGAGGTGTATGTCTATTGGGTGTTTACCGGGCGTTGCGGGAGGTGTATGTCTATTGGGTGTATACCGGGCGTTGCGGGAGGTGTATGTCTATTGGGTGTATATCTGGCGTTGCGGGAGGTGTATGTGTATTGGGTGTATATCGGGCGTTGCGGGAGGTGTATGTCTATTGGGTGTATACCGGGCGTTGCGGGAGGTGTATGTCTATTGGGTGTATATCGGGCGTTGCGGGAGGTGTATGTGTATTGGGTGTATATCGGGCGTTGCGGGAGGTGTATGTCTATTGGGTGTATATCGGGCGTTGCGGGAGGTGTATGTCTATTGGGTGTATATCGGGCGTTGCGGGAGGTGTATGTCTATTGGGTGTATACCGGGCGTTGCGGGAGGTGTATGTGTATTGGGTGTATATCGGGCGTTGCGGGAGGTGTATGTCTATTGGGTGTATATCGGGCGTTGCGGGAGGTGTATGTGTATTGGGTGTTTATCGGGCGTTGCGGGAGGTGTATGTCTATTGGGTGTATATCGGGCGTTGCGGGAGGTGTATGTCTATTGGGTGTATATCGGGCGTTGCGGGAGGTGTATGTGTATTGGGTGTATATCGGGCGTTGCGGGAGGTGTATGTCTATTGGGTGTATATCGGGCGTTGCGGGAGGTGTATGTGTATTGGGTGTATACCGGGCGTTGCGGGAGGTGTATGTCTATTGGGTGTTTACCGGGCGTTGCGGGAGGTGTATGTCTATTGGGTGTATATCGGGCGTTGCGGGAGGTGTATGTGTATTGGGTGTATACCGGGCGTTGCGGGAGGTGTATGTCTATTGGGTGTATATCGGGCATTGCGGGAGGTGTATGTGTATTGGGTGTATACCGGGCGTTGCGGGAGGTGTATGTCTATTGGGTGTATATCGGGCGTTGCGGGAGGTGTATGTGTATTGGGTGTATACCGGGCGTTGCGGGAGGTGTATGTGTATTGGGTGTATATCGGGCGTTGCGGGAGGTGTATGTGTATTGGGTGTATACCGGGCGTTGCGGGAGGTGTATGTGTATTGGGTGTATACCGGGCGTTGCGGGAGGTGTATGTGTATTGGGTGTATACCGGGCGTTGCGGGAGGTGTATGTCTATTGGGTGTATACCGGGCGTTGCGGGAGGTGTATGTGTATTGGGTGTATATCGGGCGTTGCGGGAGGTGTATGTGTATTGGGTGTATATCGGGCGTTGCGGGAGGTGTATGTCTATTGGGTGTATACCGGGCGTTGCGGGAGGTGTATGTGTATTGGGTGTATATCGGGCGTTGCGGGAGGTGTATGTGTATTGGGTGTATACCGGGCGTTGCGGGAGGTGTATGTGTATTGGGTGTATACCGGGCGTTGCGGGAGGTGTATGTGTATTGGGTGTATACCGGGCGTTGCGGGAGGTGTATGTGTATTGGGTGTATACCGGGCGTTGCGGGAGGTGTATGTGTATTGGGTGTATACCGGGCGTTGCGGGAGGTGTATGTGTATTGGGTGTATACCGGGCGTTGCGGGAGGTGTATGTGTATTGGGTGTATACCGGGCGTTGCGGGAGGTGTATGTGTATTGGGTGTATACCGGGCGTTGCGGGAGGTGTATGTCTATTGGGTGTATACCGGGCGTTGCGGGAGGTGTATGTCTATTGGGTGTATACCGGGCGTGGCGGGAGGTGTATGTCTATTGGGTGTATACCGGGCGTTGCGGGAGGTGTATGTGTATTGGGTGTATACCGGGCGTTGCGGGAGGTGTATGTGTATTGGGTGTATACCGGGCGTTGCGGGAGGTGTATGTGTATTGGGTGTATACCGGGCGTTGCGGGAGGTGTATGTGTATTGGGTGTATACCGGGCGTTGCGGGAGGTGTATGTGTATTGGGTGTATACCGGGCGTTGCGGGAGGTGTATGTGTATTGGGTGTATACCGGGCGTTGCGGGAGGTGTATGTGTATTGGGTGTATACCGGGCGTTGCGGGAGGTGTATGTGTATTGGGTGTATACCGGGCGTTGCGGGAGGTGTATGTGTATTGGGTGTATACCGGGCGTTGCGGGAGGTCTATGTGTATTGGGTGTATACCGGGCGTTGCGGGAGGTGTATGTCTATTGGGTGTATACCGGGCGTTGCGGGAGGTGTATGTCTATTGGGTGTATACCGGGCGTTGCGGGAGGTGTATGTGTATTGGGTGTATACCGGGCGTTGCGGGAGGTGTATGTGTATTGGGTGTATACCGGGCGTTGCGGGAGGTGTATGTGTATTGGGTGTATACCGGGCGTTGCGGGAGGTGTATGTGTATTGGGTGTATACCGGGCGTTGCGGGAGGTGTATGTGTATTGGGTGTATACCGGGCGTTGCGGAAGGTGTATGTGTATTGGGTGTATATCGGGCGTTGCGGGAGGTGTATGTGTATTGGGTGTATATCGGGCGTTGCGGGAGGTGTATGTGTATTGGGTGTATATCTGGCGTTGTGTAATTCGATGCACATATTTAACAATATACAGAAAAACGCAAAATAAAACGATTTTCATGAGTGACATAACCTCAAAACACTTCCGTTTATGAGAAATGACGACCTGATATAATTTTAGATTCCCGTGGGAATAGGCCAAAGCGCGCGCCAACAGCCTGCCCAAGGTGCTAGATTTTACTCGTTATGGTAGGCCTGTTGCTACGGGAGTTTGAATTATTATTTTAATTAATATATTTTTAAATAATAGATATTAATATATTTTTAATTAATTAATAATTATTTCATTGCACTAAAACGGAGTTTTGACGTTTTGGTCACTCCAAAAATCGTTTTGATAGTCGTTTTCTGTGCGTGGTTAGCACTTTGACTGCGACGTGCGCCACCGGTGGCACACGGAGGTAATTTTCATGATGCTGCTGACCGACCGGTAGTCGCAAACTCAATTTTCATAAATACTTGATAAAAGCTAAATGAAGGCACGATTCAGTTCATATTCGGTATTGTCAAAATAGTTTTCTACAATATACTCTAAATTTGAGTTTGGTGTTGAACTTAATGTTTAGTTGCCGCATGTGCATGGAATTGCACTACGCCCTGTATAAAGCGGCCCATAGACGATCAATATAATTGTCGGTATCATTGACTCAATATATCGATGACATTTCTTGTTGCCCGCTAAGTCAATTATTTGACGGTCGTCAATCACGCCCACAGACGATCAATTAAGACTTTGACTGCGGCAACTAAATATTAAGTTCAACACCAAACTCGAATTTTAAGTTAATTGTAGTAAACTATTTGGAAAATACCAAACATGAAGTGGATCGTGCCATCATTTAGCTTTTATCAAGTATTTATGAAAATTCAGTTTGCGACTGCTGGTCGGTCAGCAGCATTGTGATGATTGCCTCCGTGTACCACCGGTGAGGCACGTCGCAGTCAAAGTGTTGAATTGTCGATATTCATCAGTGTCCATTATATTGACAATAAAATTGATCGTTTATGGGCCGCTTATTGTCAAACTGGGCCATTCAGACGGTGTTAAGGGAAAGATTTAAATTGTAACTATGCCTAACTTACACCGCCTTTAACTGTAGGCCTTATTTCAATAGGGCTGCTTTTTCACTAGGCTTAGTCTTCACTAGGGTTAGTTTTTGCTAGGGTTAGTTTTTGCTAGGGCTAGTTTTCACTAGGGCTAGTTTTCACTAGGGTTAGTTTTCGCTAGGGTTAGTTTTCGCTAGGGTTAGTTTTCGCTAGGGTTAGTTTTCACTAGGCCTAATAATTTCACTAGGTGTACATCTTTAGTAGACCTATATTTACTATGCCTATTTTTTCACTAGGTATGTAATTTCCCTCTAGGCCTAACATTTGCAGCACAACGAACATTTGTACTAGGCCTAGCCCCCAACTGGAGGCCGTGCGGGGCCAGGGAGGCAATTCCTCAAGCTCGGAATTGACGGGAATTTTTGGCCGGGAATCCTGGAATGTGGCCGCCAGTTGCTGGAATCTTGGCATTTCTGGGGTGGTGCCCCCCTCCTCCCCCTCCTGGTGCCCTCCTCCTCCCCCTCCTGGTGCCCCCCTCCTCCCCCTCCTGGTGCCCCCCTCCTCCCCCTCCTTGTGCCCCCCTCCTCCCCTTCCTGGTGCCCCCCTCCTCCCCCTCCTGGTGCCCCCCCTCCTCCCCCTCCCGGTGCCCCCCCTCCTCCCCCTCCAGGTGCCCCCCTCCTCCCTCTCCTGGTGCCCCCCTCCTCCCTCTCCTTGCACCCTCCTCCTCCCCCTCCTGGTGCCCCCCTCCTCCCCCTCCTGGTGCCCCCCTCCTTCCCCTCCTTGTGCCCCCCTCCTCCCCCTCCTTGTGCCCCCCTCCTCCCCCTCCTGGTGCCCCCCTCCTCCCCCTCCTGGTGCCCCCCCTCCTCCCCCTCCCGGTGCCCCCCTCCTCCCCCTCCTGGTGCCCCGCTCCTCCCCCTCCTGGTGCCCCGCTCCTCCCTCTCCTGGTGCCCCCCTCCTCCCTCTCCTTGGACCCTCCTCCTCCCCCTCCTGGTGCCCCCTCTATACAACTAGTGTATCAATGGGAATTAAGAATATGTGAGGTCATGAGATAAAGGCTAGGTAGGCCTTCCTTGATTTGAAATAGAATAGGTTTTTTGTTTTGTTAAGGACCACCTATTTTCGGTTCACTGCTGTCCTGATTTTCAGCACCTACTACTTTCTTCTTCAACTTTGATCTTGTTTCATGATCTTCTTTCTTACCTTTCTGTTTCTGTGCCCTTTCTGTGTAGATTACGCATTCCCTCATTTCCATTCTAAATGGTGCCTTCCTGTTTCCTTTCTTCGGTACGCTCGTTTTTGTAGCGATTAGAGAGGCTTAGCTAACATATAATTAATAATAACCTAATTGATGAAAATATCCTCCGTGTACCACCAGTAGGTCACGTTGCAATGTTAATGACTTTATATTTTTAGCTGGAAATTAAAATGTATTTTCAGCTTTACATCCCACTTGAACTCTAGCTTAAAACCTAAATTTTAGTAGAACAATACTTTACGTTTTAGTATTACTAAGTAATCCAGCTTTACAAAGCAAGGCCAGCTCAACAAAGCAAGGCCAGCTTTACAAAGCAAGGCCAGCTTTACAAAGTGAGGCCAGCTTTACAAAGCAAGGCCAGCTTTACAAAGCAAGGCCAGCTTTACAAAGCAAGGCCAGCTTTACAAAGCAAGGCCAGCTTTACAAAGCAAGGCCAGCTTTACAAAGCAAGGCCAGCTTTACAAAGTAAGGCCAGCTTTACAAAGCAAGGCCAGCTTTACAAAGCAAGGCCAGCTCAACAAAGCAAGGCCAGCTTTACAAAGCAAGGCCAGCTTTACAAAGCAAGGCCAGCTTTACAAAGCAAGGCCAGCTCAACAAAGCAAGGCCAGCTTTACAAAGCAAGGCCAGCTTTACAAAGCAAGGCCAGCTCAACAAAGCAAGGCCAGCTTTACAAAGCAAGGCCAGCTTTACAAAGCAAGGCCAGCTTTACAAAGCAAGGCCAGCTTTACAAAGTAAGGCCAGCTCAACAAAGCAAGGCCAGCTTTACAAAGCAAGGCCAGCTTTACAAAGCAAGGCCAGCTTTACAAAGCAAGGCCAGCTCAACAAAGCAAGGCCAGCTTTACAAAGCAAGGCCAGCTTTACAAAGCAAGGCCAGCTCAACAAAGCAAGGCCAGCTTTACAAAGCAAGGCCAGCTTTACAAAGCAAGGCCAGCTTTACAAAGCAAGGCCAGCTTTACAAAGTAAGGCCAGCTCAACAAAGCAAGGCCAGCTTTACAAAGCAAGGCCAGCTTTACAAAGCAAGGCCAGCTCAACAAAGCAAGGCCAGCTTTACAAAGCAAGGCCAGCTTTACAAAGCAAGGCCAGCTCAACAAAGCAAGGCCAGCTTTACAAAGCAAGGCCAGCTCAACAAAGCAAGGCCAGCTTTACAAAGCAAGGCCAGCTTTACAAAGTGAGGCCAGCTTTACAAAGCAAGGCCAGCTTTACAAAGCAAGGCCAGCTCAACAAAGCAAGGCCAGCTTTACAAAGCAAGGCCAGCTTTACAAAGCAAGGCCAGCTTTACAAAGTAAGGCCAGCTTTACAAAGTGAGGCCAGCTTTACAAAGTAAGGCTAGCTTTACAAAGTGAGGCCAGCTTTACAAAGTGAGGCCAGCTTTACAAAGTGAGGCGAGCTTTACAAAGCAAGGCCAGCTTTACAAAGTGAGGCCAGCTTTACAAAGTAAGGCCAGCTTTACAAAGTGAGGCCAGCTTTACAAAGTAAGGCCAGCTTTACAAAGTAAGGCCAGCTTTACAAAGTAAGGCCAGCTTTACAAAGCAAGGCCAGCTTTACAAAGTAAGGCCAGCTTTACAAAGTAAGGCCAGCTTTACAAAGTGAGGCCAGCTTTACAAAGTAAGGCCAGCTTTACAAAGTAAGGCCAGCTTTACAAAGTAAGGCCAGCTTTACAAAGTAAGGCCAGCTTTACAAAGTGAGGCCAGCTTTACAAAGTAAGGCCAGCTTTACAAAGTAAGGCCAGCTTTACAAAGTAAGGCCAGCTTTACAAAGTAAGGCCAGCTTTACAAAGTAAGGCCAGCTTTACAAAGCAAGGCCAGCTTTACAAAGTAAGGCCAGCTTTACAAAGTAAGGCCAGCTTTACAAAGTGAGGCCAGCTTTACAAAATAAGGCCAGCTTTACAAAGTAAGGCCAGCTTTACAAAGTGAGGCCAGCTTTACAAAATAAGGCCAGCTTTACAAAGTAAGGCCAG
This sequence comes from Morinoia aosen, assembly GCA_030386875.1. Lineage (NCBI taxonomy): Eukaryota > Metazoa > Arthropoda > Malacostraca > Amphipoda > Talitridae > Morinoia > Morinoia aosen. The sequence goes on along the minus strand of CM059580.1, from coordinate 15,289,411 downwards.
CTTTACAAAGTGAGGCCAGCTTTACAAAATAAGGCCAGCTTTACAAAGTAAGGCCAGCTTTACAAAGTAAGGCCAGCTTTACAAAGTGAGGCCAGCTTTACAAAGTAAGGCCCGTTTTACTTTCTTACTGTTTCACCTAAAAAAATATTCAGTGGGCACTCGAGTTCGATTTTTGAATTTTAAAATATATGTCGTGCAATTAAAAAAATTGATAATTAGTCCCGCTATCAAAAAACGTAGGCAGTTGTTCGTGTTGGTATCTTTTTGCGAATTGAACAAGGCAAATTGGCGCGAGAATCGTACATAAATGGCGCGCAACTGCGCGGGCCGTGATGGGAAAAGATAACACGGCGACCGCGTGCCCGGCCGCGACCACAAACGGTATTTAGCGCCATAAATGGAATTAAATCGGGCCGTGTATCGCAAACTTGCTTGAAATATCGCGTCAAGTTACGTAAAATAGTGCCGCTATTTACGCAGGCACGGCGCGCTTCTTAAGGGTCATTTTCGCGTCGTAAAACTGAGGCGAGTCGACCTTACGTGCCTGCCTCCACATTCTGGTGACCGTAAGGTCCATTTTGTGCGCTTAAAACGGCTGTTTTGAGCCTTATGGAGTTGTGCGGCTCTTCATTTCTCCTGGATTCCTGTTTTCCATGCCGTAAGGTCCACTGTTGAGCTTCAATTACAAAATTCTCGACCTTATGGGGCTGCGTGGACGAGTTCCCTGTCTTTTTACGCTGTTTCTTGTTGCGTAAGGTCGACTTTTAAGCCTGAATTGCATGGTTTTCGACCTTATGAAGTGGTTTGGATGAGTCCCCTCTTTATTTTTACTGGACATTCGCCTCCACAAGTCGGAAGGTCGAATTTGAGGGACAAATTAAATGATTTTGATCCTTATGAGCGAAGCGATCCCTCTATTTCTGCTGGATGTCTTGTTCCGTGTTCGTAAGGTCGACTTTGAGGCCTAAAATACTTAGCTTTTGACCCTTAATGACCGCGCCTGGATAAGCCGGAGGTGAGTACGCTGGAAATGAATATTAAAAGTCGAGATCGGGAAATGAATAAATTACCTCCGAAATGGTCTTTGGCGCGAGTTATTAAGCAAAGTTTCTTGCGTTCTGCGTATTTTGTGCCTTGAAATCTTGTACGCTCGCGTTTCTCGCGCGGTAATGGGGCCCGTGGTGCGTCTTTATAATCGAAAGTGAAAGGAAATATGAAGTTTTATATATATTACATGAAGTAGATAGGTGTGTCTGAAAGTTTGAGTTATGTATAAGTTACATGAAATAGATAGGTGTGTCTGAAAGTTTGAGTTATGTATAAGTTACATGAAATAGATAGGTGTGTCTGAAAGTTTGAGTTATGTATAAGTTACATGAAATAGATAGGTGTGTCTGAAAGTTTGAGTTATGTATAAGTTACATGAAGTAGATAGGTGTGTCTGAAAGTTTGAGTTATGTATAAGTTACATGAAATAGATAGGAGTGTCTGAAAGTTTGAGTTATGTATAAGTTACATGAAATAGATAGGTGTGTCTGAAAGTTTGAGTTATGTATAAGTTACATGAAATAGATAGGTGTGTCTGAAAGTTTGAGTTATGTATAAGTTACATGAAATAGATAGGAGTGTCTGAAAGTTTGAGTTATGTATAAGTTACATGAAATAGATAGGTGTGTCTGAAAGTTTGAGTTATGTATAAGTTACATGAAATAGATAGGAGTGTCTGAAAGTTTGAGTTATGTATAAGTTACATGAAATAGATAGGTGTGTCTGAAAGTTTGAGTTATGTATAAGTTACATGAAGTAGATAAGTGTGTCTGAAAGTTTGAGTTATGTATAAGTTACATGAAATAGATAGGTGTGTCTGAAAGTTTGAGTTATGTATAAGTTACATGAAGTAGATAGGTGTGTCTGAAAGTTTGAGTTTTATATATATTACATGAAGTAGATAGGTGTGTCTGAAAGTTTGAGTTATGTATAAGTTACATGAAATAGATAGGTGTGTCTGAAAGTTTGAGTTATGTATAAGTTACATGAAATAGATAGGTGTGTCTGAAAGTTTGAGTTATGTATAAGTTACATGAAATAGATAGGTGTGTCTGAAAGTTTGAGTTATGTATAAGTTACATGAAATAGATAGGTGTGTCTGAAAGTTTGAGTTATGTATAAGTTACATGAAATAGATAGGTGTGTCTGAAAGTTTGAGTTATGTATAAGTTACATGAAATAGATAGGTGTGTCTGAAAGTTTGAGTTATGTATAAGTTACATGAAATAGATAGGTGTGTCTGAAAGTTTGAGTTATGTATAAGTTACATGAAATAGATAGGTGTGTCTGAAAGTTTGAGTTATGTATAAGTTACATGAAGTAGATAGGTGTGTCTGAAAGTTTGAGTTATGTATAAGTTACATGAAATAGATAGGTGTGTCAGAAAGTTTGAGTTTTATATATATTACATGAAATAGATAGGTGTGTCTGAAAGTTTGAGTTATGTATAAGTTACATGAAATAGATAGGTGTGTCTGAAAGTTTGAGTTATGTATAAGTTACATGAAGTAGATAGGTGTGTCTGAAAGTTTGAGTTTTATATATATTACATGAAGTAGATAGGTGTGTCTGAAAGTTTGAGTTATGTATAAGTTACATGAAATAGATAGGTGTGTCTAAAAGTTTGAGTTATGTATAAGTTACATGAAATAGATAGGTGTGTCTGAAAGTTTGAGTTATGTATAAGTTACATGAAATAGATAGGTGTGTCTGAAAGTTTGAGTTATGTATAAGTTACATGAAGTAGATAGGTGTGTCTGAAAGTTTGAGTTATGTATAAGTTACATGAAATAGATAGGAGTGTCTGAAAGTTTGAGTTATGTATAAGTTACATGAAATAGATAGGTGTGTCTGAAAGTTTGAGTTATGTATAAGTTACATGAAATAGATAGGTGTGTCTGAAGGTTTGAGTTATGTATAAGTTACATGAAGTAGATAGGTGTGTCTGAAAGTTTGAGTTATGTATAAGTTACATGAAATAGATAGGAGTGTCTGAAAGTTTGAGTTATGTATAAGTTACATGAAATAGATAGGTGTGTCTGAAAGTTTGAGTTATGTATAAGTTACATGAAATAGATAGGAGTGTCTGAAAGTTTGAGTTATGTATAAGTTACATGAAATAGATAGGTGTGTCTGAAAGTTTGAGTTATGTATAAGTTACATGAAGTAGATAAGTGGGTCTGAAAGTTTGAGTTATGTATAAGTTACATGAAATAGATAGGTGTGTCTGAAAGTTTGAGTTATGTATAAGTTACATGAAGTAGATAGGTGTGTCTGAAAGTTTGAGTTTTATATATATTACATGAAGTAGATAGGTGTGTCTGAAAGTTTGAGTTATGTATAAGTTACATGAAATAGATAGGTGTGTCTGAAAGTTTGAGTTATGTATAAGTTACATGAAGTAGATAGGTGTGTCTGAAAGTTTGAGTTATGTATAAGTTACATGAAGTAGATAGGTGTGTCTGAAAGTTTGAGTTATGTATAAGTTACATGAAATAGATAGGTGTGTCTGAAAGTTTGAGTTATGTATAAGTTACATGAAGTAGATAAGTGTGTCTGAAAGTTTGAGTTATGTATAAGTTACATGAAGTAGATAGGTGTGTCTGAAAGTTTGAGTTATGTATAAGTTACATGAAGTAGATAGGTGTGTCTGAAAGTTTGAGTTATGTATAAGTTACATGAAGTAGATAGGTGTGTCTGAAAGTTTGAGTTATGTATAAGTTACATGAAATAGATAGGTGTGTCTGAAAGTTTGAGTTATGTATAAGTTACATGAAATAGATAGGTGTGTCTGAAAGTTTGAGTTATGTATAAGTTACATGAAATAGATAGGTGTGTCTGAAAGTTTGAGTTATGTATAAGTTACATGAAGTAGATAGGTGTGTCTGAAAGTTTGAGTTATGTATAAGTTACATGAAATAGATAGGTGTGTCTGAAAGTTTGAGTTATGTATAAGTTACATGAAATAGATAGGTGTGTCTGAAAGTTTGAGTTATGTATAAGTTACATGAAATAGATAGGTGTGTCTGAAAGTTTGAGTTATGTATAAGTTACATGAAATAGATAGGTGTGTCTGAAAGTTTGAGTTATGTATAAGTTACATGAAATAGATAGGTGTGTCTGAAAGTTTGAGTTATGTATAAGTTACATGAAATAGATAGGTGTGTCTGAAAGTTTGAGTTATGTATAAGTTACATGAAGTAGATAGGTGTGTCTGAAAGTTTGAGTTATGTATAAGTTACATGAAGTAGATAGGTGTGTCTGAAAGTTTGAGTTATGTATAAGTTACATGAAGTAGATAGGTGTGTCTGAAAGTTTGAGTTATGTATAAGTTACATGAAATAGATAGGTGTGTCTGAAAGTTTGAGTTATGTATAAGTTACATGAAATAGATGGGTGTGTCTGAAAGTTTGAGTTATGTATAAGTTACATGAAATAGATAGGTGTGTCTGAAAGTTTGAGTTATGTATAAGTTACATGAAGTAGATAGGTGTGTCTGAAAGTTTGAGTTATGTATAAGTTACATGAAGTAGATAGGTGTGTCTGAAAGTTTGAGTTATGTATAAGTTACATGAAGTAGATAGGTATGTCTGAAAGTTTGAGTTATGTATAAGTTACATGAAATAGATAGGTGTGTCTGAAAGTTTGAGTTATGTATAAGTTACATGAAATAGATAGGTGTGTCTGAAAGTTTGAGTTATGTATAAGTTACATGAAATAGATAGGTGTGTCTGAAAGTTTGAGTTATGTATAAGTTACATGAAGTAGATAGGTGTGTCTGAAAGTTTGAGTTATGTATAAGTTACATGAAATAGATAGGTGTGTCTGAAAGTTTGAGTTATGTATAAGTTACATGAAATAGATAGGTGTGTCTGAAAGTTTGAGTTATGTATAAGTTACATGAAGTAGATAGGTGTGTCTGAAAGTTTGATTTATGTATAAGTTACATGAAGTAGATAGGTGTGTCTGAAAGTTTGAGTTATGTATAAGTTACATGAAGTAGATAGGTGTGTCTGAAAGTTTGAGTTATGTATAAGTTACATGAAATAGATAGGTGTGTCTGAAAGTTTGAGTTATGTATAAGTTACATGAAATAGATAGGAGTGTCTGAAAGTTTGAGTTATGTATAAGTTACATGAAATAGATAGGTGTGTCTGAAAGTTTGAGTTATGTATAAGTTACATGAAATAGATAGGAGTGTCTGAAAGTTTGAGTTATGTATAAGTTACATGAAATAGATAGGTGTGTCTGAAAGTTTGAGTTATGTATAAGTTACATGAAATAGATAGGTGTGTCTGAAAGTTTGAGTTATGTATAAGTTACATGAAATAGATAGGAGTGTCTGAAAGTTTGAGTTATGTATAAGTTACATGAAATAGATAGGTGTGTCTGAAAGTTTGAGTTATGTATAAGTTACATGAAATAGATAGGAGTGTCTGAAAGTTTGAGTTATGTATAAGTTACATGAAGTAGATAGGTGTGTCTGAAAGTTTGAGTTATGTATAAGTTACATGAAGTAGATAGGAGTGTCTGAAAGTTTGAGTTATGTATAAGTTACATGAAATAGATAGGTGTGTCTGAAAGTTTGAGTTATGTATAAGTTACATGAAATAGATAGGTGTGTCTGAAAGTTTGAGTTATGTATAAGTTACATGAAATAGATAGGAGTGTCTGAAAGTTTGAGTTGTGTATAAGTTACATGAAATAGATAGGTGTGTCTGAAAGTTTGAGTTATGTATAAGTTACATGAAATAGATAGGAGTGTCTGAAAGTTTGAGTTATGTATAAGTTACATGAAATAGATAGGTGTGTCTGAAAGTTTGAGTTATGTTTAAGTTACATGAAATAGATAGGAGTGTCTGAAAGTTTGAGTTATGTATAAGTTACATGAAATAGATAGGAGTGTCTGAAAGTTTGAGTTATGTATAAGTTACATGAAATAGATAGGTGTGTCTGAAAGTTTGAGTTATGTATAAGTTACATGAAATAGATAGGTGTGTCTGAAAGTTTGAGGTATGTATAAGTTACATGAAATAGATAGGTGTGTCTGAAAGTTTGAGTTATGTATAAGTTACATGAAGTAGATAGGTGTGTCTGAAAGTTTGAGTTATGTATAAGTTACATGAAATAGATAGGTGTGTCTGAAAGTTTGAGTTATGTATAAGTTACATGAAATAGATAGGAGTGTCTGAAAGTTTGAGTTATGTATAAGTTACATGAAATAGATAGGTGTGTCTGAAAGTTTGAGTTATGTATAAGTTACATGAAATAGATAGGAGTGTCTGAAAGTTTGAGTTATGTATAAGTTACATGAAATAGATAGGTGTGTCTGAAAGTTTGAGTTATGTATAAGTTACATGAAATAGATAGGTGTGTCTGAAAGTTTGAGTTATGTATAAGTTACATGAAGTAGATAGGTGTGTCTGAAAGTTTGAGTTATGTATAAGTTACATGAAATAGATAGGTGTGTCTGAAAGTTTGAGTTATGTATAAGTTACATGAAGTAGATAGGTGTGTCTGAAAGTTTGAGTTATGTATAAGTTTCATGAAGTAGATAGGTGTGTCTGAAAGTTTGAGTTATGTATAAGTTACATGAAGTAGATAGGTGTGTCTGAAAGTTTGAGTTATGTATAAGTTACATGAAGTAGATAGGTGTGTCTGAAAGTTTGAGTTATGTATAAGTTACATGAAGTAGATAGGTGTGTCTGAAAGTTTGAGTTATGTATAAGTTACATGAAGTAGATAGGTGTGTCTGAAAGTTTGAGTTATGTATAAGTTACATGAAGTAGATAGGTGTGTCTGAAAGTTTGAGTTATGTATAAGTTACATGAAATAGATAGGTGTGTCTGAAAGTTTGAGTTATGTATAAGTTACATGAAGTAGATAGGTGTGTCTGAAAGTTTGAGGTATGTATAAGTTACATGAAATAGATAGGTGTGTCTGAAAGTTTGAGTTATGTATAAGTTACATGAAATAGATAGGTGTGTCTGAAAGTTTGAGTTATGTATAAGTTACATGAAGTAGATAAGTGTGTCTGAAAGTTTGAGTTATGTATAAGTTACATGAAATAGATAGGTGTGTCTGAAAGTTTGAGTTATGTATAAGTTACATGAAGTTGATAGGTGTGTCTGAAAGTTTGAGTTATGTATAAGTTACATGAAGTAGATAGGTGTGTCTGAAAGTTTGAGTTATGTATAAGTTACATGAAATAGATAGGAGTGTCTGAAAGTTTGAGTTATGTATAAGTTACATGAAGTAGATAGGTGTGTCTGAAAGTTTGAGTTATGTATAAGTTACATGAAGTAGATAGGTGTGTCTGAAAGTTTGAGTTATGTATAAGTTACATGAAATAGATAGGTGTGTCTGAAAGTTTGAGTTATGTATAAGTTACATGAAGTAGATAGGTGTGTCTGAAAGTTTGAGTTATGTATAAGTTACATGAAGTAGATAGGTGTGTCTGAAAGTTTGAGTTATGTATAAGTTACATGAAGTAGATAGGTGTGTCTGAAAGTTTGAGTTATGTATAAGTTACATGAAGTAGATAGGTGTGTCTGAAAGTTTGAGTTATGTATAAGTTACATGAAATAGATAGGTGTGTCTGAAAGTTTGAGTTTTATATATATTACATGAAGTAGATAGGTGTGTCTGAAAGTTTGAGTTATGTATAAGTTACATGAAATAGATAGGTGTGTCTGAAAGTTTGAGTTATGTATAAGTTACATGAAGTAGATAGGTGTGTCTGAAAGTTTGAGTTATGTATAAGTTACATGAAGTAGATAGGAGTGTCTGAAAGTTTGAGTTATGTATAAGTTACATGAAGTAGATAGGTGTGTCTGAAAGTTTGAGTTATGTATAAGTTACATGAAATAGATAGGTGTGTCTGAAAGTTTGAGTTATGTATAAGTTACATGAAATAGATAGGTGTGTCTGAAAGTTTGAGTTATGTATAAGTTACATGAAGTAGATAGGTGTGTCTGAAAGTTTGAGTTATGTATAAGTTACATGAAGTAGATAGGTGTGTCTGAAAGTTTGAGTTATGTATAAGTTACATGAAGTAGATAGGAGTGTCTGAAAGTTTGAGTTATGTATAAGTTACATGAAATAGATAGGTGTGTCTGAAAGTTTGAGTTATGTATAAGTTACATGAAATAGATAGGTGTGTCTGAAAGTTTGAGTTATGTATAAGTTACATGAAATAGATAGGAGTGTCTGAAAGTTTGAGTTTTATATATTACATGAAGTAGATAGGTGTGTCTGAAAGTTGGAGTTATGTATAAGTTACATGAAATAGATAGGTGTGTCTGAAAGTTTGAGTTATGTATAAGTTACATGAAATAGATAGGTGTGTCTGAAAGTTTGAGTTATGTATAAGTTACATGAAGTAGATAGGTGTGTCTGAAAGTTTGAGTTTTATATATATTACATGAAGTAGATAGGTGTGTCTGAAAGTTTGAGTTATGTATAAGTTACATGAAATAGATAGGTGTGTCTGAAAGTTTGAGTTATGTATAAGTTACATGAAGTAGATAGGTGTGTCTGAAAGTTTGAGTTATGTATAAGTTACATGAAATAGATAGGTGTGTCTGAAAGTTTGAGTTATGTATAAGTTACATGAAGTAGATAGGTGTGTCTGAAAGTTGGAGTTATGTATAAGTTACATGAAATAGATAGGTGTGTCTGAAAGTTTGAGTTATGTATAAGTTACATGAAATAGATAGGTGTGTCTGAAAGTTTGAGTTATGTATAAGTTACATGAAATAGATAGGTGTGTCTGAAAGTTTGAGTTATGTATAAGTTACATGAAATAGATAGGTGTGTCTGAAAGTTTGAGTTATGTATAAGTTACATGAAATAGATAGGAGTGTCTGAAAGTTTGAGTTTTATATATTACATGAAGTAGATAGGTGTGTCTGAAAGTTTGAGTTATGTATAAGTTACATGAAATAGATAGGTGTGTCTGAAAGTTTGAGTTATGTATAAGTTACATGAAGTAGATAGGTGTGTCTGAAAGTTTGAGTTATGTATAAGTTACATGAAGTAGATAGGTGTGTCTGAAAGTTTGAGTTATGTATAAGTTACATGAAGTAGATAGGTGTGTCTGAAAGTTTGAGTTATGTATCAGTTACATGAAGTAGATAGGTGTGTCTGAAAGTTTGAGTTATGTATAAGTTACATGAAATAGATAGGTGTGTCTGAAAGTTTGAGTTTTATATATATTACATGAAGTAGATAGGTGTGTCTGAAAGTTTGAGTTATGTATAAGTTACATGAAATAGATAGGTGTGTCTGAAAGTTTGAGTTATGTATAAGTTACATGAAGTAGATAGGTGTGTCTGAAAGTTTGAGTTATGTATAAGTTACATGAAGTAGATAGGAGTGTCTGAAAGTTTGAGTTATGTATAAGTTACATGAAGTAGATAGGTGTGTCTGAAAGTTTGAGTTATGTATAAGTTACATGAAATAGATAGGTGTGTCTGAAAGTTTGAGTTATGTATAAGTTACATGAAATAGATAGGTCTGTCTGAAAGTTTGAGTTATGTATAAGTTACATGAAGTAGATAGGTGTGTCTGAAAGTTTGAGTTATGTATAAGTTACATGAAGTAGATAGGTGTGTCTGAAAGTTTGAGTTATGTATAAGTTACATGAAGTAGATAGGAGTGTCTGAAAGTTTGAGTTATGTATAAGTTACATGAAATAGATAGGTGTGTCTGAAAGTTTGAGTTATGTATAAGTTACATGAAATAGATAGGTGTGTCTGAAAGTTTGAGTTATGTATAAGTTACATGAAATAGATAGGAGTGTCTGAAAGTTTGAGTTTTATATATTACATGAAGTAGATAGGTGTGTCTGAAAGTTGGAGTTATGTATAAGTTACATGAAATAGATAGGTGTGTCTGAAAGTTTGAGTTATGTATAAGTTACATGAAATAGATAGGTGTGTCTGAAAGTTTGAGTTATGTATAAGTTACATGAAGTAGATAGGTGTGTCTGAAAGTTTGAGTTTTATATATATTACATGAAGTAGATAGGTGTGTCTGAAAGTTTGAGTTATGTATAAGTTACATGAAATAGATAGGTGTGTCTGAAAGTTTGAGTTATGTATAAGTTACATGAAGTAGATAGGTGTGTCTGAAAGTTTGAGTTATGTATAAGTTACATGAAATAGATAGGTGTGTCTGAAAGTTTGAGTTATGTATAAGTTACATGAAGTAGATAGGTGTGTCTGAAAGTTGGAGTTATGTATAAGTTACATGAAATAGATAGGTGTGTCTGAAAGTTTGAGTTATGTATAAGTTACATGAAATAGATAGGTGTGTCTGAAAGTTTGAGTTATGTATAAGTTACATGAAATAGATAGGTGTGTCTGAAAGTTTGAGTTATGTATAAGTTACATGAAATAGATAGGTGTGTCTGAAAGTTTGAGTTATGTATAAGTTACATGAAATAGATAGGAGTGTCTGAAAGTTTGAGTTTTATATATTACATGAAGTAGATAGGTGTGTCTGAAAGTTTGAGTTATGTATAAGTTACATGAAATAGATAGGTGTGTCTGAAAGTTTGAGTTATGTATAAGTTACATGAAGTAGATAGGTGTGTCTGAAAGTTTGAGTTATGTATAAGTTACATGAAGTAGATAGGTGTGTCTGAAAGTTTGAGTTATGTATAAGTTACATGAAGTAGATAGGAGTGTCTGAAAGTTTGAGTTATGTATAAGTTACATGAAATAGATAGGCGTGTCTGAAAGTTTGAGTTATGTATAAGTTACATGAAATAGATAGGTGTGTCTGAAAGTTTGAGTTATGTATAAGTTACATGAAATAGATAGGAGTGTCTGAAAGTTTGAGTTTTATATATTACATGAAGTAGATAGGTGTGTCTGAAAGTTGGAGTTATGTATAAGTTACATGAAATAGATAGGTGTGTCTGAAAGTTTGAGTTATGTATAAGTTACATGAAATAGATAGGTGTGTCTGAAAGTTTGAGTTATGTATAAGTTACATGAAGTAGATAGGTGTGTCTGAAAGTTTGAGTTTTATATATATTACATGAAATAGATAGGTGTGTCTGAAAGTTTGAGTTATGTATAAGTTACATGAAGTAGATAGGTGTGTCTGAAAGTTTGAGTTATGTATAAGTTACATGAAGTAGATAGGAGTGTCTGAAAGTTTGAGTTATGTATAAGTTACATGAAATAGATAGGCGTGTCTGAAAGTTTGAGTTATGTATAAGTTACATGAAATAGATAGGTGTGTCTGAAAGTTTGAGTTATGTATAAGTTACATGAAATAGATAGGAGTGTCTGAAAGTTTGAGTTTTATATATTACATGAAGTAGATAGGTGTGTCTGAAAGTTGGAGTTATGTATAAGTTACATGAAATAGATAGGTGTGTCTGAAAGTTTGAGTTATGTATAAGTTACATGAAATAGATAGGTGTGTCTGAAAGTTTGAGTTATGTATAAGTTACATGAAGTAGATAGGTGTGTCTGAAAGTTTGAGTTTTATATATATTACATGAAGTAGATAGGTGTGTCTGAAAGTTTGAGTTATGTATAAGTTACATGAAATAGATAGGTGTGTCTGAAAGTTTGAGTTATGTATAAGTTACATGAAGTAGATAGGTGTGTCTGAAAGTTTGAGTTATGTATAAGTTACATGAAATAGATAGGTGTGTCTGAAAGTTTGAGTTATGTATAAGTTACATGAAGTAGATAGGTGTGTCTGAAAGTTTGAGTTATGTATAAGTTACATGAAGTAGATAGGTGTGTCTGAAAGTTTGAGTTATGTATAAGTTACATGAAATACAGAGCTGTGTCCAAAATTATATGCGGAACACGAAATTTTCAATACTTATTATTTCACTGTTGCATACATGACCGTGCATTGGGGCATATAGTGAAATTTGTGACATGTGCTGATGTTTGTTATTTTTATTTCCAGGTGTGTTGACATGCTGCTACGTCTCCTGAGCACGGTGATGTACTGGTGTGTAGTGCTGGTGTGTGGGTGTGTGTAGTGCTGGTGTGTGGGTTTGTAATGTTGGTGTGTGGGTGTGTGTAGTGCTGGTGTGTGGGTGTGTGTAGTGCTGGTGTGTGGGTGTGTGTAGTGCTGGTGTGTGTAGTGCTGGTGTGTGGGTGTGTGTAGTGCTGGTGTGTGGGTGTGTGTAGTGCTGGTGTGTGGGTGTGTGTAGTGCTGGTGTGTGGGTGTGTGTAGTGCTGGTGTGTGGGTGTGTGTAGTGCTGGTGTGTGGGTGTGTGTAGTGCTGGTGTGTGGGTGTGTGTAGTGCTGGTGTGTGGGTGTGTGTAGTGCTGGTGTGTGGGTGTGTGTAGTGCTGGTGTGTGGGTGTGTGTAGTGCTGGTGTGTGGGTGTGTGTAGTGCTGGTGTGTGGGTGTGTGTAGTGCTGGTGTGTGGGTGTGTGTAGTGCTGGTGTGTGGGTGTGTGTAGTGCTGGTGTGTGGGTGTGTGTAGTGCTGGTGTGTGGGTGTGTGTAGTGCTGGTGTGTGGGTGTGTGTAGTGCTGGTGTGTGGGTGTGTGTAGTGCTGGTGTGTGGGTGTGTGTAGTGCTGGTGTGTGGGTGTGTGTAGTGCTGGTGTGTGGGTGTGTGTAGTGCTGGTGTGTGGGTGTGTGTAGTGCTGGTGTGTGGGTGTGTGTAGTGCTGGTGTGTGGGTGTGTGTAGTGCTGGTGTGTGGGTGTGTGTAGTGCTGGTGTGTGGGTGTGTGTAGTGCTGGTGTGTGGGTGTGTGTAGTGCTGGTGTGTGGGTGTGTGTAGTGCTGGTGTGTGTAGTGCTGGTGTGTGGGTGTGTGTAGTGCTGGTGTGTGGGTGTGTGTAGTGCTGGTGTGTGGGTGTGTGTAGTGCTGGTGTGTGGGTGTGTGTAGTGCTGGTGTGTGGGTGTGTGTAGTGCTGGTGTGTGGGTGTGTGTAGTGCTGGTGTGTGGGTGTGTGTAGTGCTGGTGTGTGTAGTGCTGGTGTCTGGGTGTGTGTAGTGCTGGTGTGTGGGTGTGTGTAGTGCTGGTGTGTGGGTGTGAGTAGTGCTGTTGTGTGGGTGTGTGTAGTGCTGGTGTGTGGGTGTGTGTAGTGCTGGTGTGTGGGTGTGTGTAGTGCTGGTGTGTGGGTGTGTGTAGTGCTGGTGTGTGGGTGTGTGTAGTGCTGGTGTGTGGGTGTGTGTAGTGCTGGTGTGTGGGTGTGTGTGTAGTGCTGGTGGGTGTAGTGCTGGTGTGTGGGTGTGTGTAGTGCTGGTGTGTGTAGTGCTGGTGTGTGGGTGTGTGTAGTGCTGGTGTGTGTAGTGCTGGTGTGTGGGTGTGTGTAGTGCTGGTGTGTGGGTGTGTGTAGTGCTGGTGTGTGGGTGTGTGTAGTGCTGGTGTGTGGGTGTGTGTGTAGTGCTGGTGTGTGTAGTGCTGGTGTGTGGGTGTGTGTAGTGCTGGTGTGTGGGTGTGTGTAGTGCTGGTGTGTGGGTGTGTGTAGTGCTGGTGTGTGTAGTGCTGGTGTGTGTAGTGCTGGTGTGTGGGTGTGTGTAGTGCTGGTGTGTGTAGTGCTGGTGTGTGTAGTGCTGGTGTGTGTAGTGCTGGTGTGTGGGTGTGTGAATAGTGCTGGTGTGTGGGTGTGTGTAGTGCTGGTGTGTGTAGTGCTGGTGTGTGGGTGTGTGTAGTGCTGGTGTGTGTAGTGCTGGTGTGTGGGTGTGTGTAGTGCTGGTGTGTGGGTGTGTGTAGTGCTGGTGTGTGTGTGTAGTGCTGGTGTGTGTGTGTAGTGCTGGTGTGTGGGTGTGTGTAGTGCTGGTGTGTGGGTGTGTGTAGTGCTGGTGTGTGGGTGTGTGTAGTGCTGGTGTGTGGGTGTGTGTAGTGCTGGTGTGTGGGTGTGTGTAGTGCTGGTGTGTGGGTGTGTGTAGTGCTGGTGTGTGGGTGTGTGTAGTGCTGGTGTGTGGGTGTGTGTGTAGTGCTGGTGGGTGTAGTGCTGGTGTGTGGGTGTGTGTAGTGCTGGTGTGTGTAGTGCTGGTGTGTGGGTGTGTGTAGTGCTGGTGTGTGGGTGTGTGTAGTGCTGGTGTGTGTAGTGCTGGTGTGTGGGTGTGTTGTGCTGGTGTGTGTGTGTGCTACGATCGTGTTTAGTGTAATTAAGGCGTGTAGAAGCACAGGGCGTGTAGAGGTGCAGGACGTGTAGAGGTGCAGGGCGTGTAGCGGTGCAGGGCGTGTAGAGGTGCAGGGCGTGTAGAGGTGCAGGGCGTGTAGAGGTGCAGGGCGTGTAGAGGTGCAGGGCGTGTAGAGGTGCAGGGCGTGTAGAGGTGCAGGGCGTGTAAAGGTGCAGGGCGTGTAGAGGTGCAGGGCGTGTAGAGGTGCAGGGCGTGTAGAGGTGCAGGGCGTGTAGAGGCGCAGGGCGTGTAGAGGTGCAGGGCGTGTAGAGGCGCAGGGCGTGTAGAGGCGCAGGGCTTGTAGAGGCGCAGGGCTTGTAGAGGCGCAGGGCGTGTAGAGGCACAGGGCGTGTAGAGGCACAGGGCGTGTAGAGGCACAGGGCGTGTAGAGGCACAGGGCGTGTAGAGGCACAGGGCGTGTAGAGGTGCAGGGCGTGTAGAGGTGCAGGGCGTGTAGAGGTGCAGGGCGTGTAGAGGTGCAGGGCGTGTAGAGGTGCAGGGCGTGTAGAGGTGCAGGGCTTTTAGAGGCGCAGGGCGTGTAGAGGCGCAGGGCGTGTAGAGGCGCAGGGCGTGTAGAGGTGCAGGGCTTGTAGAGGCGCAGGGCGTGTAGAGGCGCAGGGCGTGTAGAGGTGCAGGGCGTGTAGAGGCGCAGGGCTTGTAGAGGCGCAGGGCGTGTAGAGGTGCAGGGCGTGTAGAGGCGCAGGGCTTGTAGAGGCGCAGGGCTTGTAGAGGCGCAGGGCGTGTAGAGGTGCAGGGCGTGTAGAGGCGCAGGGCGTGTAGAGGTGCAGGGCGTGTAGAGGCGCAGGGCGTGTAGAGGCGCAGGGCGTGTAGAGGCGCAGGGCGTGTAGAGGCGCAGGGCGTGTAGATGTGCAGGGCGTGTAGAGGTGCAGGGCGTGTAGAGGCGCAGGGCGTGTAGAGGCGCAGGGCGTGTAGAGGCGCAGGGCGTGTAGAGGCGCAGGGCGTGTAGAGGCGCAGGGCGTGTAGAGGCGCAGGGCGTGTAGAGGCGCAGGGCGTGTAGAGGCGCAGGGCGTGTAGAGGTGCAGGGCGTGTAGAGGCGCAGGGCGTGTAGAGGCGCAGGGCGTGGAGAGGTGCAGGGCGTGGAGAGGTGCAGGGCGTGTAGAGGCGCAGGGCTTGTAGAGGCGCAGGGCGTGTAGAGGTGCAGGGCGTGTAGAGGCGCAGGGCGTGAAGAGGCGCAGGGCGTGTAGAGGCGCAGGGCGTGTAGAGGCGCAGGGCGTGTAGAGGCGCAGGGCGTGTAGAGGCGCAGGGCGTGTAGAGGCGCAGGGCGTGTAGAGGCGCAGGGCGTGTAGAGGCGCAGGGCGTGTAGAGGCGCAGGGCGTTTAGAGGCGCAGGGCGTGTAGAGGTGCAGGGCGTGTAGAGGTGCAGGGCGTGTAGAGGTGCAGGGCGTGTAGAGGCACAAGGCGTGTAGAGGTGCAGGGCGTGTAGAGGTGCAGGGCGTGTAGAGGCGCAGGGCTTGTAGAGGCGCAGGGCGTGTAGAGGTGCAGGGCGTGTAGAGGCGCAGGGCGTGTAGAGGCGCAGGGCGTGTAGAGGTGCAGGGCGTGTAGAGGCGCAGGGCGTGTAGAGGTGCAGGGCGTGTAGAGGTGCAGGGCGTGTAGAGGCGCAGGGCTTGTAGAGGCGTAGGGCTTGTAGAGGCGCAGGGCGTGTAGAGGTGCAGGGCGTGTAGAGGCGCAGGGCTTGTAGAGGCGTAGGGCTTGTAGAGGCGCAGGGCGTGTAGAGGCGCAGGGCGTGTAGAGGCGCAGGGCGTGTAGAGGTGCAGGGCGTGTAGAGGCGCAGGGCGTGTAGAGGCGCAGGGCGTGTAGAGGTGCAGGGCGTGTAGAGGCGCAGGGCTTGTAGAGGCGTAGGGCTTGTAGAGGCACAGGGCGTGTAGAGGTGCAGGGCGTGTAGAGGCGCAGGGCTTGTAGAGGCGTAGGGCTTGTAGAGGCGCAGGGCGTGTAGAGGCGCAGGGCTTGTAGAGGCGCAGGGCTTGTAGAGGCGCAGGGCTTGTAGAGGCGCAGGGCGTGTAGAGGCGCAGGGCGTGTAGAGGTGCAGGGCTTTTAGAGGCGCAGGGCGTGTAGAGGCGCAGGGCGTGTAGAGGCGCAGGGCGTGTAGAGGTGCAGGGCTTGTAGAGGCGCAGGGCGTGTAGAGGCGCAGGGCGTGTAGAGGTGCAGGGCGTGTAGAGGCGCAGGGCTTGTAGAGGCGCAGGGCGTGTAGAGGCGCAGGGCGTGTAGAGGTGCAGGGCGTGTAGAGGCGCAGGGCGTGTAGAGGCACAGGGCGTGTAGAGGTGCAGGGCGTGTAGAGGCGCAGGGCTTGTAGAGGCGTAGGGCTTGTAGAGGCGCAGGGCGTGTAGAGGCGCAGGGCGTGTAGAGGCGCAGGGCGTGTAGAGGCACAGGGCGTGTAGAGGCGCAGGGCGTGTAGAGGTGCAGGGCGTGTAGAGGCGCAGGGCTTGTAGAGGCGCAGGGCGTGTAGAGGCGCAGAGCGTGTAGAGGCGCAGGGCGTGTAGAGGCGCAGGGCGTGTAGAGGCGCAGGGCGTGTAGAGGCACAGGGCGTGTAGAGGCACAGGGCGTGTAGAGGCGCAGGGCGTGTAGAGGCGCAGGGCGTGTAGAGGTGTGTGGTGTATGCAGCACTGAAACACTGGCCACCAAGTCCCGAGACGCGCGTCAGGGGCACAATATCCCACTTGCCTGCCTCCTTATGACGTCTACTGCAACTTCAGACGCGGTCAAACTTTTCGTTTCCCTCCACTGGCGTCCTGCTTCTATTGTTTATCGTTCCTTGTTCAAATGTGATCGGGAATTGGTGTTGCCGCGTGGGGAAGAACGCGTGCTTTTCCAGTTTTTTGTGTGCTTTTTTTTTTTGAGTTCGCCGCTCGCCCGATGTTGGTGATGCTGTGGTGTGGGTGTTCGCTTTGTCTTTTGATGTATGTGTTGGTAGTCGTCGTGAACTTGTTGTGTCAACCTGTGTGATGTATGTGCATTATAGATATCAGTAGAAATACTGTGCATATATGTGATAGGAATGAAGGTAAGATAGATATTGCGCGGAAGATGTTTACAAATATCTTTCGGTATTTTCGCCGCTCATCTTTGCAGAAATTCTCTAATTGTTTGATATTTTGTGGACCCCGCTTGTGATCTTCAGTCTTCGAAATTCTCCGCAAATTTTTGCCCTAAATTGAGGTCAGGAGACTGACAGGGCCAATTGAGTACGTTTGTAAATTATATTTAACCTATTTTTGAGTTGCTTTGACTTTGCTTTGGCACCGCGAAATCGCGGCCAGGTCCCGACGAAACAGAAGAAGATTTCAGTAAGTTTTCTGAAATATTTCCCAGTACATGCGGTCATTCATCCTACGGTTGATGGTTCCCAACTCACCAGTGCCGTTGGATGAAAAACCTCCCCAGACCATGACCGAACCACCTCCGAACTTCTCTGGCGGGATGGTATTCTGTTTACTGCACGCTCAGAGTTAGGTAGGCCTTCTTTTTGTTGAAATGATTTTTTATTACGTTAAGCCTCTCAAGGGGATACGACTATTGTATCTATGGGAATTAGCGTTTCCTTGGGGAAAATGTCAGGTCTCCAATTGAGTTAGGTAGC
This sequence comes from Morinoia aosen, assembly GCA_030386875.1. Taxonomy (NCBI): domain Eukaryota; kingdom Metazoa; phylum Arthropoda; class Malacostraca; order Amphipoda; family Talitridae; genus Morinoia; species Morinoia aosen. The sequence goes on along the minus strand of CM059580.1, from coordinate 15,271,654 downwards.
CCCTCCTTATATTAATAGAATTTTTTTTGTTGTGATAGGGACCATCTTTATTCGATTGACTGACGTCCTGTTTCTTAGCCCCTAAAATTACCTCCGTCTGTTTTGATATTGTTTCTTAAACTTCTTTCTTGTTGTTCCTATGCCCCTTGTGCAAAGATTCCGCGTTCCCTAATCTCCACCCCAAATGGTGCCTTCCTTCTTCCTTTCCTTGGAACGTCGTTTTTGCAGTTAGGGAGGCTTTGAGTAACATCTAATCTATAAATTTGTTACTCAAGTTTAGCCATTTATTCTGGTCAAATTTCGATGGCGGTGAGCATTGTCCAGCTAGTTGCCGACGGAGCTTGCATCCAGATTGTTTGGTTTCTGGAATTTCTCCCCACTGTTTTTAAACTCAACTGAATCGCCCAGTTGACAGGCCGTCCCAGTCACCAAACTCAACTGTATCGTCCAGTTGACAGCCCGTCCCAGTCACCAAACTCAACTGTATCGCCCAGTTGACAGGCCGTCCCGGTCACCAAACTCAACTGTATCGTCCAGTTGACAGGCCGTCCCAGTCACCAAACTCAACTGTATCGTCCAGTTGACAGGCCGTTCCGGTCACCAAACTCAACTGTATCGCCCAGTTGACAGGCCGTCCCAGTCACCAAACTCAACTGTATCGTCCAGTTGACAGGCCGTCCCAGTCACCAAACTCAACTGTATCGTCCAGTTGACAGGCCGTTCCGGTCACCAAACTCAACTGTATCGCCCAGTTGACAGGCCGTCCCAGTCACCAAACTCAACTGTATCGCCCAGTTGACAGGCCGTTCCGGTCACCAAACTCAACTGTATCGCCCAGTTGACAGGCCGTCCCAGTCACCAAACTCAACTGTATCGTCCAGTTGACAGCCCGTCCCAGTCACCAAACTCAACTGTATCGTCCAGTTGACAGGCCGTTCCGGTCACCAAACTCAACTGTATCGCCCAGTTGACAGGCCGTTCCGGTCACCAAACTCAACTGTATCGTCCAGTTGACAGGCCGTCCCAGTCACCAAACTCAACTGTATCGTCCAGTTGACAGGCCGTTCCGGTCACCAAACTCAACTGTATCGCCCAGTTGACAGGCCGTTCCGGTCACCAAACTCAACTGTATCGCCCAGTTGACAGGCCGTCCCAGTCACCAAACTCAACTGTATCGTCCAGTTGACAGCCCGTCCCAGTCACCAAACTCAACTGTATCGTCCAGTTGACAGGCCGTTCCGGTCACCAAACTCAACTGTATCGCCCAGTTGACAGGCCGTTCCGGTCACCAAACTCAACTGTATCGCCCAGTTGACAGGCCGTCCCAGTCACCAAACTCAGCTGTATCGTCCAGTTGACAGCCCGTCCCAGTCACCAAACTCAACTGTATCGTCCAGTTGACAGCCCGTCCCAGTCACCAAACTCAACTGTATCGCCCAGTTGACAGGCCGTTCCGGTCACCAAACTCAACTGTATCGCCCAGTTGACAGGCCGTCCCAGTCACCAAACTCAACTGTATCGCCCAGTTGACAGGCCGTTCCGGTCACCAAACTCAACTGTATCGCCCAGTTGACAGCCCGTTCCGGTCACCAAACTCAACTGTATCGCCCAGTTGACAGGCCGTCCCAGTCACCAAACTCAACTGTATCGCCCAGTTGACAGGCCGTTCCGGTCACCAAACTCAACTGTATCGCCCAGTTGACAGGCCGTTCCGGTCACCAAACTCAACTGTATCGCCCAGTTGACAGGCCGTTCCGGTCACCAAACTCAACTGTATCGCCCAGTTGACAGGCCGTTCCGGTCACCAAACTCAACTGTATCGCCCAGTTGACAGGCCGTTCCGGTCACCAAACTCAACTGTATCGCCCAGTTGACCGGCCGTCCCAGTCACCAAACTCAACTGTATCGCCCAGTTGACAGCCCGTCCCAGTCACCAAACTCAACTGTATCGCCCAGTTGACAGGCCGTTCCGGTCACCAAACTCAACTGTATCGCCCAGTTGACAGGCCGTTCCGGTCACCAAACTCAACTGTATCGCCCAGTTGACCGGCCGTCCCAGTCACCAAACTCAACTGTATCGTCCAGTTGACAGCCCGTCCCAGTCACCAAACTCAACTGTATCGCCCAGTTGACAGGCCGTTCCGGTCACCAAACTCAACTGTATCGCCCAGTTGACAGGCCGTTCCGGTCACCAAACTCAACTGTATCGCCCAGTTGACAGGCCGTTCCGGTCACCAAACTCAACTGTATCGCCCAGTTGACCGGCCGTCCCAGTCACCAAACTCAACTGTATCGCCCAGTTGACAGCCCGTTCCGGTCACCAAACTCAACTGTATCGCCCAGTTGACAGGCCGTTCCGGTCACCAAACTCAACTGTATCGCCCAGTTGACAGGCCGTTCCGGTCACCAAACTCAACTGTATCGCCCAGTTAACAGCCCGTTCCGGTCACCAAACTCAACTGTATCGCCCAGTTGACAGCCCGTTCCGGTCACCAAACTCAACTGTATCGCCCAGTTGACAGGCCGTCCCAGTCACCAAACTCAACTGTATCGCCCAGTTGACAGGCCGTCCCAGTCACCAAACTCAACTGTATCGCCCAGTTGACAGGCCGTCCCAGTCACCAAACTCAACTGTATCGCCCAGTTGACAGGCCGTCCCAGTCACCAAACTCAACTGTATCGTCCAGTTGACAGCCCGTCCCAGTCACCAAACTCAACTGTATCGCCCAGTTGACAGCCCGTTCCGGTCACCAAACTCAACTGTATCGCCCAGTTGACAGCCCATTCCGGTCACCAAACTCAACTGTATCGCCCAGTTGACAGGCCGTCCCAGTCACCAAACTCAACTGTATCGTCCAGTTGACAGCCCGTCCCAGTCACCAAACTCAACTGTATCGCCCAGTTGACAGCCCGTTCCGGTCACCAAACTCAACTGTATCGCCCAGTTGACAGGCCGTCCCAGTCACCAAACTCAACTGTATCGTCCAGTTGACAGCCCGTCCCAGTCACCAAACTCAACTGTATCGCCCAGTTGACAGCCCGTTCCGGTCACCAAACTCAACTGTATCGTCCAGTTGACAGCCCGTCCCAGTCACCAAACTCAACTGTATCGTCCAGTTGACAGCCCGTCCCAGTCACCAAACTCAACTGGATCGCCCTGTTGATAGCCCGTCCCAGTCACCAAATTCAACTGTATCGTCCAGTTGACGGAGCCCAAACTTAACTGTATCGCCCAGTTGACGGAGCCCAAACTCAACTGTATCGCCCAGTTCACAGAGCCCAAACTCAACTGTATCGCCCAGTTGACAGAGCCCAAACTCAACTGTATCGCTCAGTTGACACAGCCCAAACTTAACTGTATCGCCCAGTTGACAGAGCCCAAACTCAACTGTATCGCCCAGTTGACAGAGCCTAAACTCAACTGTATCGCCCAGTTGACAGAGCCCAAACTCAACTGTATCGCCCAGTTGACAGAGCCCAAACTCAACTGTATCGTCCAGTTGACAGAGCCCAAACTCAACTGTATCGCCCAGTTGACAGAGCCCAAACTCAACTGTATCGCCCAGTTGACAGAGCCCAAACTCAACTGTATCGTCCAGTTGACAGAGCCTAAACTCAACTGTATCGCCCAGTTGACAGAACCCAAACTCAACTGTATCGCCCAGTTGACAGAGCCCAAACTCAACTGTATCGCTCAGTTGACACAGCCCAAACTTAACTGTATCGCCCAGTTGACAGAGCCCAAACTCAACTGTATCGCCCAGTTGACAGAGCCTAAACTCAACTGTATCGCCCAGTTGACAGAGCCCAAACTCAACTGTATCGCCCAGTTGACAGAGCCCAAACTCAACTGTATCGTCCAGTTGACAGAGCCCAAACTCAACTGTATCGCCCAGTTGACAGAGCCCAAACTCAACTGTATCGCCCAGTTGACAGAGCCCAAACTCAACTGTATCGCCCAGTTGACAGAGCCCAAACTCAACTGTATCGCTCAGTTGACACAGCCCAAACTTAACTGTATCGCCCAGTTGACAGAGCCCAAACTCAACTGTATCGCCCAGTTGACAGAGCCTAAACTCAACTGTATCGCCCAGTTGACAGAGCCCAAACTCAACTGTATCGCCCAGTTGACAGAGCCCAAACTCAACTGTATCGTCCAGTTGACAGAGCCCAAACTCAACTGTATCGCCCAGTTGACAGAGCCCAAACTCAACTGTATCGCCCAGTTGACAGAGCCCAAACTCAACTGTATCGTCCAGTTGACAGAGCCTAAACTCAACTGTATCGCCCAGTTGACAGAACCCAAACTCAACTGTATCGCCCAGTTGACAGAGCCCAAACTCAACTGTATCGCTCAGTTGACACAGCCCAAACTTAACTGTATCGCCCAGTTGACAGAGCCCAAACTCAACTGTATCGCCCAGTTGACAGAGCCTAAACTCAACTGTATCGCCCAGTTGACAGAGCCCAAACTCAACTGTATCGCCCAGTTGACAGAGCCCAAACTCAACTGTATCGTCCAGTTGACAGAGCCCAAACTCAACTGTATCGCCCAGTTGACAGAGCCCAAACTCAACTGTATCGCCCAGTTGACAGAGCCCAAACTCAACTGTATCGTCCAGTTGACAGAGCCTAAACTCAACTGTATCGCCCAGTTGACAGAACCCAAACTCAACTGTATCGCCCAGTTGACAGAGCCCAAACTCAACTGTATCGTCCAGTTGACAGAGCCCAATCAATAGGCAGTTGCCTGCCGCTGGACGACGGTTTGTTTACATGCGGTTGCCATGGCGACCAGGTCACCCACGTCCCCATTGGCCGACGCCTCACGGCCTCCCAGTCCTGTCTTCTCATTAGTCGAATTTCTTCGCCCGCGTTCACGTACTCGCTTTTATTTATTTATTTTTATATCACGTGCCCGAAGGGGGTCGTGTCCATGAACTGCGTTTTTGTGCATTTCAGAGTGATTTTTTGTGTGAATACGGGTCGACAATGATTTTCATGGTATATATGATGTTTAAGTGCATGATAACTAAATAGGTACGTACGCATTAAAGAGATATACTCCAGGACATAGGTAGGTTTTGGATATTTGAAAAAATTAATTTTTCAGGAATGTGTGTATGTTTCAGTTGCCAAATGAACTTTCCATGTTTTTTGAACCCTTTCCTGCAATAGTTTGTTCAAGTTCTGTTCCTGGTAGAGAAGCGTTGATGTGCGGCCGAGTGGACTTTCCAACAAGACTGTGCACCAGCGCCAGAGAATTGTCTTTAGCCTTTATACGCGATAACTGTGTAAGGCCTTAATGTGTCAGTTACAATAGTTATGAGTTCGAGTTATAATATGTTCTAGTTATTGTGTTTATAAGTTACAATTGTTATAGCCATTATGATTATAAGTTTCAATTATTTCAATTATGGGTTTCAATTATTTCAATTATGGGTTGCAATTGTTTTAATTAAGGGTTTAAATTATTTTAATTATGGGTTTCGATTATTTGAATTATAAATTTCAATTATTTTAATTATAAGTTTCAATTATTTTAATCATGGGTTGCAATTGTTTTAATTATGGGTTTCAATTATTTTAATTATAAATTTCGATTATTTTAATTATAAATTGCGATTGTTATTATCGTATAAGTTTCAATCGTAATTTCTGAATTATGCGAATTCCTCAGAGGGATGCATCTGTTTTATTTATGGGAATTAGCACTCCCTTGTAGAATGTGCGAGGTCCCGAGCTTAAGGCTATAGGTAGGCCTTCCTTGTGTTGAAATAAAATAGGTACTTTGTAACGGGTCATCTTTTTTTCGGTTGTCGTGTTTTTCAGTACTCAGTACTTTGTTTTTCATCTTGTATCTTGTTTCTTAAACTTCCTTCTTAACTTACTGTTTCTGTGCACCTTGTGCATAGCTTCCGCGTTCTCTCTAGTCCATTCTAAATGGTGCCTCCCTCCTTCCTCTCTTCTGGACTCCGTTGTTGCAGTTAGGGAGGCTCGAACTAACATCTAATCTAATCTCTACCTAATTGTGCGTACAAAGCGTGCGTTAGAAACCACAAAAAAAGGAGGTTTAACGACGTCGGCGATTTGTCGGAAATGGGTACCGGCTTTACGGGGGTAACCGTCATGGTGTCCTAGATGTAGTGTTAGTTATAAGACATTTGAAAAACCAATACCCGAGATATGTATCAGGCTTGATTGGAATTGAAGCATCCTTAGATGCCGATGTTTTTTTTTTGTGAGTGCAGGGTGCCGCAGTCTATCCTGCATTCTCGAGAGGGCTGTGGAGGCCTGATGTGCTGGATTGACTGCCGCATGCTGTGTGTAGAGCGTTGTGTGTGCGTACTTGGCATGGAGGACATACTCTGTGTAGGGTAATACACATGAGTGAGGGTGTGTAGAGTGTGTAGAGCATGGGATGTGTAGTCTGTATAAGGTATTTACGTGAATGAGGGCGTGTAGAGTGTGTAGAATATGGGATATGTAGTCTATATGGAGTATTTACGTGAGTGAGGGTGTGTAGAGTGTGTAGAGTATGTATCAATATGTCTATAGAGGGAGATATGTAGAAAATATTAAGTGAATAAATACTTTATGTAGTGAATACACTTTAGTAATAGGGATTTATAAAGTAAATAACGTATTAGGCATATACTCTATGTAGCGTATGCGCTTGAGTAAGGGGATATATAGAGTATTGAGCACATACCCTGCAAATTTAGAATATATAGACTATTGAGGAACTAGAGGGCTTGGGCCGTCAAAAATGGCGCATTATTTTCGGACCTTTTCCTGACGCGCCCCGCCACTAACGCAACACGTAAGTTCACCCGCTTGTAACTTACGAAATAATGCACCTATCCACTTCAAATTACTCTCAAACGAAAGTTTATAAACCTTCTCACGTTCGACAGTAATTTTAAGTGGATAAGTGCTATATTTCGTAAGTTACATTGCAGTATTGTAACTAGGTGCATTGTTTCAAACGAAGGAATGGTTTAATCTATCGTTGGAGAGCAATTTGAAGTGGATAGGTGCAATATTTCAAAAGTCACAAGTGGGTGAACTTATGTGTTGTGATGGCACGCGAGTCGGATAGGTATACCCAGAATTTCATGTAGGGGACAGAATACCGTTTCCGTACCGTCTACGGTACGGAAAGTGAGTAATGATTTGGTTTGCGGGTAATTTGTTGAAATACTTGGAAAGTTACGAGTATGTGAACTCGAGTGTTGCGTTAGTGGCGGGGCGCGTCTGGAAAAGATCCTTATTCTTCAACTTAGATCCACATTTCACGCTTGCAGCTGTCAAGAAACAAACTATTATGTGTGTGTGAGGGCCTGAGCTAAAGGTTAGGTAGGCCTTCTTTTTGATGAAATAGAATAGGTTTTTGTGTTGTTACGGACCACCTTTTTTCGGTTCGCTGCTGTCCTGTTTTTCAGCACCTACTACTTTCTTCTGCAACTTTTATCTTGTTTCATGATCTTCTTTCCTAGCTTACTGTTTCTGTGCACCTTGTGCATAGATTCCGCTTTCCCTCAATTCCATACTAAATGGTGCCTTCCTCCTTCCTCTCTTAGAACATCTATGTCGTGGTTAAGGGAGGCTAAAACTTTCTTATATAATAATAATAATTCCTTGTATTATTTAGGAATTAATCATTAACAAACTTCGGTAACATATAATCATAGTCTAACTTTGTTTAAATTACGTGTGAATTAAACAACTCCAGTGGGGGGTAGAGTTCTGGGCTGTAGGGAGGCCAGGCCGGTGTATCTTCCTGTTCAGTTTTACCTACTTCCTGCTTGGTTTAACCCTTCAATGCCCACATTTTTATACTCATATTACTTTGTATCACAACCACTATCACTAAACCGACACTGGCATTAGGTAGTCACTGTTATCAAGATGGGGAAGGAACTGCCACTCGGCAGTGCAGTTCTAAGGACACATTAGTGAACAAAGTGAATAAGAAATACAATATGCTATTGTTATTTTCGTAAGAGGGCCGTACAGTCCACTTGGGCGTTAAAGGGTTAAGTTAGCTGCGAGCTGTACAGGGCTGTGCCAGGCTCGACACCAGAATTGACAGACGTTTAGCTCCTCCTTCCTACTTGTACTGCAAGATTTGCTCCTGATCTTGCCTCTTCTTCTTTCTGCCTCACGCTTTCTCCGTCGTCGCTTCTACCTTTTCCATTTTTATGCCTTTTTTCCCTCTTCTCGTTGCCCCCTTAGATTTGCCCAAACCTTTCCCCTCTCGTTGCCCTTTTAGATTTGCCCTAACCTTTCCCCTCACGTTGCCCCCTTAGATTTGCCCTAACCTTTCCCCTCTCGTTGCCCTTTTAGATTTGCCCTAACCTTTCCCCTCTCGTTGCCCTCTTAGATTTGCCCTAACCTTTCCTCTCTCGTTGCCCTCTTAGATTTGCCCTAACCTTTCCCCTCTCGTTGCCCTCTTAGATTTGCCCTAACCTTTCCCCTCACGTTGCCCCCTTAGATTTGCCCTAACCTTTCCCCTCTCGTTGCCCCCTTAGATTTGCCCTAACCTTTCCCCTCTCGTTGCCCTCTTAGATTTGCCCTAACCTTTCCCCTCTCGTTGCCCCCTTAGATTTGCCCTAACCTTTCCCCTCTCGTTGCCCTCTTAGATTTGCCCTAACCTTTCCCCTCTCGTTGTCCTCTTAGATTTGCCCTAACCTTTCCCCTCTCGTTGCCCTCTTAGATTTGCCCTAACCTTTCCCCTCTCGTTGCCCTCTTAGATTTGCCTTAACTTTTCCCCTCTCGTTGCCCTCTTAGATTTGCCCAAACCTTTCCCCTCTCGTTGTCCTCTTAGATTTGCCCTAACCTTTCCCCTCTCGTTGTCCTCTTAGATTTGCCCAAACCTTTCCCCTCTCGTTGCCCTCTTAGATTTGCCCTAACCTTTCCCCTCTCGTTGTCCTCTTAGATTTTCCCTAACCTTTCCCCTCTCGTTGTCCTCTTAGATTTGCCCTAACCTTTCCCCTCTCGTTGTCCTCTTAGATTTGCCCTAACCTTTCCCCTCTCGTTGCCCTCTTAGATTTGCCCTAACCTTTCCTCTCTCGTTGCCCTCTTAGATTTGCCCTAACCTTTCCCCTCTCGTTGCCCTCTTAGATTTGCCCTAACCTTTCCCCTCTCGTTGCCCCCTTAGATTTGCCCTAACCTTTCCCCTCTCGTTGCCCCCTTAGATTTGCCCTAACCTTTCCCCTCTCGTTGCCCTCTTAGATTTGCCCAAACCTTTCCCCTCTCGTTGGCCCCTTAGATTTGCCCTAACCTTTCCCCTCTCGTTGCCCTCTTAGATTTGCCCAAACCTTTCCCCTCTCGTTGGCCCCTTAGATTTGCCCTAACCTTTCCCCTCTCGTTGCCCTCTTAGATTTTCCCAAACCTTTCCCCTCTCGTTGGCCCCTTAGATTTGCCCTAACCTTTCCCCTCTCGTTGCCCTCTTAGATTTGCCCTAACCTTTCCCCTCTCGTTGCCCTCTTAGATTTGCCCAAACCTTTCCCCTCTCGTTGCCCTCTTAGATTTGCCCTAACCTTTCCTCTCTCGTTGCCCTCTTAGATTTGCCCAAACCTTTCCCCTCTCGTTGCCCTCTCAGATTTGCCAAAACCTTTCCCCTCTCGTTGGCCCCTCAGATTTGCCCCATCCTTTCCCCTTCTTACCCTTTCCCCTCTGTCTTCCCCTTCACCCCCCCCCCCTCCCCCCTGCCCCCGCGTGCCCCTATCCATCATTCAGTACCGGGTAATTAAATTGCGACGTATACGCTCTAATTACGCCTCTCGAGTGGGGGTCTGGGGAGTGAAGGGTGTGTGGGGGGGTCTGTGAAGTGTGGGGGGTGTATGGGGGGTCTGGGGAGTGGGGGGGTGTATGGGGGGTCTAGGAAGTGTGTGGGGGTGTATGGGGGAGGTCTGGGGAGTGGGAGGTGGGGGGGGTGTATGGGGGGGGGTCTGGGTAGTGGGTGTGTGGGGGGGGTCTGTGAAGTGGAGAGTGTATGGGGGGGGGTCTGGGAAGTGGGAGGTGTGTGGGGGGGTCTGTGAAGTGGGGAGTGTATGGGGGGGTCTGGGAAGTGGAGGAGTGTATTGGGGGGTCTGGGAAGTGGAGGAGTGTATGTGGGGGGTCTGGGAAGTGGGAGGTGTGTGGGGAGGGTCTTTGAAGTGGAGGAGTGTATGGGGGGGGGGTCTGGGAAGTGGGAGGTGTGTGGGGGGGTCTGTGAAGTGGAGGAGTGTATGGGGGGTGTCTGGGAAGTGGGAGGTGTGTGGGGGGGGTCTTTGAAGTGGGGAGTGTATGGGGGGTCTGGGAAGTGGGAGGTGTGTGTGGGGGGTCTGTGAAGTGGAGGAGTGTATGGGGGGGGGGGTCTGGGAAGTGGGAGGTGTGTGGGGGGGTGTGGGAAGTGGGAGGTGTGTGGGGGGGGTCTGGGAAGTGGGAGGTGTGTGGGGGGGTCTGTGAAGTGGGGGAGTGTATGGGGGGGTCTGGGAAGTGGGAGGTGTGTGGGGGGGTCTTTGAAGTGGGAGGTGTGTGGGGGGTCTGTGAAGTGGGGGAGTGTGTGGAGGGGTCTGGGAAGTGGGAGGTGTGTGGGGGGGTCTGGGAAGGGGGGGAGTGTATGGGGGGTCTGGGAAGTGGGAGGTGAGTGGGGGAGTCTGTGAAGTGTGGGGGGTGTATGGGGGTCTGGGGAGTGGGATGTATGTGGGGGGGTCTGTGAAGTATGGGGGGCTGAATGGTCATTCTAAGAATATAGCGTTATACGGTAATTTTATAGCGTTGTGTGGTAATTTTATAGCGTTGTGTGGTAATTTTATAGCGTTGTGTGGTAATTTTATAGCGTTGTGTGGTAATTTTATAGCGTTGTGTGGTAATATTACCTAATTTCATTTAAATAGCATTGTATGTGAACTTACAGGGAAAGATTGGAAACAGCGCGTGCAGACCCCACTTGTTATTTGTGCATTGATGAGCCAGCGCGGTGATTATCACTCCGTTTTGGACGTCCTTACGCCGCCCTCAAATAAATGTTGCTCTGACGGGTGACGTCGTTTGGTGTAATGCCTCTTACTTTGTCCGCCATCTTGTTTGTTGCGCCATTTTGTCCGACGTCTTGTTTTTGGGGCTATTATGTCCGCCATCTTGTTTGTTTCGCCATTTTGTCCGACGTCTTGTTTGTTGGGTCATTTTGTCCGCCATCTTGTTTGTTGGGTCATTTTGTTCGCCATCTTGTTTATTGGGCTATTATGCCCGCTATCTTGTTTGTTGTACCACTTCTGGCGTCCGTCTTGTTTGTTGTGCATTTTGTCCGCCATCTTGTTTGTGTGAGCATTTGTCCGCCATTTTGTCAGGGAATTTTGTCCGCCATAGTGTTAAGGATAGTGTTTTTCTTAGTGTTTTTGTCTTTGTTAAGGAATTTTGTCCGTCATCTGATGTGTGTGGGCATTTTGTCCGCCATCTTGTTCGTTGGGCCACCTGAGGCGACGATTCCGCCACTTGAGGGCGGCGATTCTATGCTCTTCGGGCGGCGATGCTGCGCTCCTGGGGCGGCGCTACCTCTAGGATGCCCCCACGCGTTTGATTAGAAACTTGGCCGGGCATTTGGGGCTTTTTGCCTTCCCCAGGGCATGCCTTTCATTCCTGAGCTCCCCAGTCCCCGCCGCACGGGGAGGTTGCCCAACTTGTGAGGCGGCCGGCCTGCATGGCAAGCAGGCGCCGGGGTGCGGGTGTGTGCTGTGTGTGTGTGTATGTGTGTGTGTGTCATTTGTGTATAGCTATGTGTGTGTACAGCATATGTGTGTACAATGTGTATAGGTATATGTATAGATGTTTGTAATTTAGTATATATGACGTAGCACGCAACCCACGCAGCACGCAACACACTCCACACTCCACACAGCACTACACACACTGTACACACAACACACAACACACACTATACACACAACACACAACACACACAGCACACAACACACACAGCACACAACACACACAGCACACAACACTCACAGCACACAACACTCACACAACACAACACTCACAGCACACAACACTCACAGCACACAACACTCACAGCACACAACACTCACAGCACACAACACTCACAGCACACAACACACACAGCACACAACACTCACAGCACACAACAATCACAGCACACAACACTCACAGCACACAACACACACAGCACACAACACACACAGCACACAACACTCACAGCACACAACACACACAGCACACAACGCTCACAGCACACAACGCTCACAGCACACAACACTCACAGCACACAACACTCACAGCACACAACACTCACAGCACACAACACTCACAGCACACAAGACTCACAGCACACAAGACTCACAGCACACAACACTCACAGCACACAACACTCACAGCACACAACACTCACAGCACACAACACTCACAGCACACAAGACTCACAGCACACAACACTCACAGCACACAACACTCACAGCACACAACACTCACAGCACACAACACTCACAGCACACAACACTCACAGCACACAAGACTCACAGCACACAAGACTCACAGCACACAACACTCACAGCACACAACACTCACAGCACACAAGACTCACAGCACACAAGACTCACAGCACACAACACTCACAGCACACAAGACTCACAGCACACAAGACTCACAGCACACAACACTCACAGCACACAACACTCACAGCACACAACACTCACAGCACACAACACTCACAGCACACAACACTCACAGCACACAAGACTCACAGCACACAAGACTCACAGCACACAACACTCACAGCACACAACACTCACAGCACACAACACTCACAGCACACAAGACTCACAGCACACAACACACACAGCACACAACACTCACAGCACACAACACTCACAGCACACAACACTCACAGCACACAACACTCACAGCACACAACACTCACAGCACACAAGACTCACAGCACACAACACTCACAGCACACAACACTCACAGCACACAACACTCACAGCACACAAACACACTACACAAACACACTCAACAAACACACTCAACAAACACACTCAACACACACACACACACACAGCTCAGGAGCGTCGAGGGAATCGCTAAATTCAGCAAAACTTTTCGTCGCTCGGAAAAAATGCGCCAACTTTTGCGTGTGGCGCTGATTTTATGCAGGCAACATGGCCGCCGTCCTGGGCAGGCAACATGGCCGCCGTGCTGGGCAGGCAACATGGCCGCCGTGCTGGGCAGGCAACATGGCTGCCGTGCTGGGCAGGCAACATGGCCGCCGTGCTGGGCAGGCAACATGGCCGCCGTGCTGGGCAGGCAACATGGCTGCCGTGCTGGGCAGGCAACATGGCTGCCGTGCTGGGCAGGCAACATGGCTGCCGTGCTGGGCAGGCAACATGGCCGCCGTGCTGGGCAGGCAACATGGCCGCCGTGCTGGGCAGGCAACATGGCCGCCGTGCTGGGCAGGCAACATGGCCGCCGTGCTGGGCAGGCAACATGGCCGCCGTGCTGGGCAGGCAACATGGCCGCCGTGCTGGGCAGGCAACATGGCCGCCGTGTGCTGGGCAGGCAACATGGCCGCCGTGCTGGGCAGGCAACATGGCCGCCGTGCTGGGCAGGCAACATGGCCGCCGTGCTGGGCAGGCAACATGGCCGCCGTGTGCTGGGCAGGCAACATGGCCGCCGTGCTGGGCAGGCAACATGGCCGCCGTGCTGGGCAGGCGACATGGCCGCCGTGCTGGGCAGGCAACATGGCCGCCGTGCTGGGCAGGCAACATGGCCGCCGTGCTGGGCAGGCAACATGGCCGCCGTGTGCTGGGCAGGCAACATGGCCGCCGTGCTGGGCAGGCAACATGGCCGCCGTGCTGGGCAGGCAACATGGCCGCCGTGTGCTGGGCAGGCAACATGGCCGCCGTGTGCTGGGCAGGCAACATGGCCGCCGTGTGCTGGGCAGGCAACATGGCCGCCGTGTGCTGGGCAGGCAACATGGCCGCCGTGCTGGGCAGGCAACATGGCCGCCGTGCTGGGCAGGCGACATGGCCGCCGTGCTGGGCAGGCAACATGGCCGCCGTGCTGGGCAGGCAACATGGCCGCCGTGTGCTGGGCAGGCAACATGGCCGCCGTGCTGGGCAGGCAACATGGCCGCCGTGCTGGGCAGGCAACATGGCCGCCGTGCTGGGCAGGCAACATGGCCGCCGTGCTGGGCAGGCGACATGGCCGCCGTGCTGGGCAGGCAACATGGCCGCCGTGCTGGGCAGGCAACATGGCCGCCGTGCTGGGCAGGCAACATGGCCGCCGTGCTGGGCAGGCAACATGGCCGCCGTGCTGGGCAGGCAACATGGCCGCCGTGCTGGGCAGGCAACATGGCCGCCGTGCTGGGCAGGCAACATGGCCGCCGTGCTGGGCAGGCAACATGGCCGCCGTGCTGGGCAGGCAACATGGCCGCCGTGTGCTGGGCAGGCAACATGGCCGCCGTGTGCTGGGCAGGCAACATGGCCGCCGTGTGCTGGGCAGGCAACATGGCCGCCGTGTGCTGGGCAGGCAACATGGCCGCCGTGTGCTGGGCAGGCAACATGGCCGCCGTGTGCTGGGCAGGCAACATGGCCGCCGTGTGCTGGGCAGGCAACATGGCCGCCGTGTGCTGGGCAGGCAACATGGCCGCCGTGTGCTGGGCAGGCAACATGGCCGCCGTGTGCTGGGCAGGCAACATGGCCGCCGTGTGCTGGGCAGGCAACATGGCCGCCGTGTGCTGGGCAGGCAACATGGCCGCTGTGTGCTGGGCAGGCAACATGGCCGCCGTGTGCTGGGCAGGCAACATGGCCGCCGTGCTGGGCTGGTACTTGAGGGTAGGGGAAACTGTGAGGTACCGAGCTGAGAGTTTGGTAGGCTTCCCATGTGTGGAAGTGAAAAAGGTTTTTGTTTTGTTACGGACATCTCTTTTCGGTTGACTACTGGTCTATTTTTCGCACCTACTACTTTCTTCAACTTGTATCTTGTTTCCTGAACTTCTTTCTCACCTCACTGTTTCTATGTCCCCTCTGCATAGATTCCGCATTCCCTTAACTCCATACTGAACGGTGCCTTCCTCTCTTCGATACTCTTTTTTTAGTATTGGTTAGGGAGGCCTGAACTAAAATGTAATCTAAACTTCCTTCCTAACTTGCTGTCGCTGTGCACCTTATGCATAGATTCCGAGTTCATTTTACACCTAACTAAATGGTGCTTTCATCCTTCCTCTGTTTGGAGCGCGTTTGTTGCGGTTGGGAGAGGATCAAACTAGTATGATTACCGCTGCTCTATAGCGTAAAGGTTTCTAATTGCTAGGGTCTTGAGAAAATTGTTATGCTCTATTTTATTATCAGCAGAGGAGCTGCATTCGGTCTCGTAAAAATACAATGCCAGACCCCCTTAGGGGGACACAACTATTGTATCTGTGAGAATTAGCGCTCCCAAAGGGACTATGTGAGGGCCCGAGCTAAAGGTTAGGTAGGCCTTCTTTTTGTTGAAATAAAATAGGTTTTTGTTTTGTTACGGACTATCTTTTTTCGGTTCACTGCTGTCCTGTTTTTCAGCACCTACTACTTTCTTCTTCAACTTTTATCTTGTTTCATGAACTTTTTTCTCAACTTACTGTTTCTATGCCCTTTCTGCATAGATTCCGCGTTTCCTTAACTCCATACTAAATGGTGCCTTCTTCTTTCCTCTCTTTGGATAGCCTGTGTTGCGGATAGGGAGGCTTAAACTAACTAATAATCTAATCTAATCTTCAAGGCCAGACCTGGAATCGAACCGAAGTCTACATGGCCCAAAGTGTCTTGTCCTTCCATATCCAGTGGCAAAAATGATCCCTAATACTTGGGGATATGTACTCCCCCTGGGGAAAATTCCCCCCACTTCTGGGTATTTACTTCCCCCTTTTGGGAAAATGCCCCTTACTCGTTGATGCTTGTCTCCCATTCCCCTTTGGGAAAATGTCCTCATCCCTTGGGGATTCTTGCCCTTTTCCCCATCCCACTTCCACCCTGGTAAAATGCCCCCATTCCTCAGGGATTTGTATTCCCCTTGGGGAAATGATTTCATATTTGGGTATCTTTTGCTGTCCTGGGGAAAATTCCCCCTTTTTGGGGGGAATGTTGTCCCATCACCTTCCTCATTTGGGTTAATGCCCCCACCGCTAGGGGAGCATTTCCCTTCCTGGGGAAAATGCCCCATCCATTGGGGATTCTTTCCCCCCTCCTCCACCTCCCCTGTAAAAACGTCCTCATGCCTAGGGGATCTCTTTCCCTCTTAGGGGAAAATTTCCCCACACCTTAGGGGATCACTTTCCTTCTTGGGGAAAAATACCCCCTCCTCATCCCCGTGGGGAATCGCACCCCTCCCCCCTCACGCTTCATTGGCGGCTACATGGGCTGTGATTGGATGATTTCTGGTGCATTGGCTGCCAATCAGGCGCGCTGCTTCCCCTTGATTGGCTTCTATTGGCTCCGTGGCGCTGTATTGGATTGTGATTGTTTCCTGCCGGTATTGTATTGGCTTCACCTGCCGGGGATTGTGTTCCTGGCTCGTGATTGTGCCAATCAGCTTAGTGTGTTGTTGTGTTGTGTATTGTGGTGTGTGTGTGTTGTGGTGTGTGTGTGTGTGTGTTGTGAGTTGTGTGTGTTGTGAGTTGTGGTGTGTTGTGTGTGTGTTGTGAGTTGTGTGTGTTGTGGTGTGTTGTGGTGTGTTGTGTGTGTGTTGTGAGTTGTGTGTGTTGTGGTGTGTTGTGATGTGTTGTGTGTGTGTGTTGTGTGTGTTGTGGTGTGTTGTGGTGTGTTGTGATGTGTTGTGTGTGTGTGTTGTGTGTGTGTTGTGATGTGTTGTGTGTGTGTTGTGAGTTGTGTGTGTTGTGGTGTGTTGTGATGTGTTGTGTGTGTGTGTTGTGAGTTGTGTGTGTTGTGGTGTGTTGTGGTGTGTTGTGTGTGTGTTGTGAGTTGTGTGTGTTGTGTGTGTGTTGTGATGTGTTGTGTGTGTGTGTTGTGGTGTGTTGTGGTGTGTTGTGTGTGTGTTGTGAGTTGTGTGTGTTGTGAGTTGTGTGTGTTGTGGTGTGTTGTGGTGTGTTGTGAGTTGTGTGTGTTGTGGTGTGTTGTGATGTGTTGTGTGTGTGTTGTGAGTTGTGTGTGTTGTGGTGTGTTGTGATGTGTTGTGTGTGTGTGTTGTGAGTTGTGTGTGTTGTGGTGTGTTGTGGTGTGTTGTGTGTGTTGTGAGTTGTGTGTGTTGTGGTGTGTTGTGATGTGTTGTGTGTGTGTTGTGAGTGTGTTGTGATGTGTTGTGTGTGTGTTGTGAGTGTGTTGTGAGTTGTGTGTGTTGTGGTGTGTTGTGATGTGTTGTGTGTGTGTTGTGAGTTGTGTGTGTTGTGGTGTGTTGTGATGTGTTGTGTGTGTGTGTTGTGGTGTGTTGTGATGTGTTGTGTGTGTGTTGTGAGTTGTGTGTGTTGTGGTGTGTTGTGTGTGTGTTGTGTGTGTGTTGTGAGTTGTGTGTGTTGTGGTGTGTTGTGGTGTGTTGTGGTGTGTTGTGTGTGTGTTGTGAGTTGTGTGTGTTGTGGTGTGTTGTGTGTGTGTTGTGGTGTGTTGTGTGTGTGTTGTGTGTGTGTTGTGTGTGTGTTGTGAGTTGTGTGTGTTGTGGTGTGTTGTGGTGTGTTGTGTGTGTGTTGTGAGTTGTGTGTGTTGTGGTGTGTTGTGTGTGTGTTGTGAGTTGTGTGTGTTGTGATGTGTTGTGTGTGTGTTGTGAGTTGTGTGTGTTGTGAGTTGGTGTGTGTTGTGGTGTGTTGTGATGTGTTGTGTGTGTGTTGTGATGTGTTGTGTGTGTGTTGTGAGTTGTGTGTGTTGTGATGTGTTGTGTGTGTGTTGTGAGTTGTGTGTGTTGTGGTGTGTTGTGATGTGTGTGTGTTGTGAGTTGTGTGTGTTGTGGTGTGTTGTGTGTGTGTTGTGAGTTGTGTGTGTTGTGAGTTGTGTGTGTTGTGATGTGTTGTGTGTGTGTTGTGAGTTGTGTGTGTTGTGATGTGTTGTGTGTGTGTTGTGAGTTGTGTGCGTTGTGTGTGTTGTGGTGTGTTATGAGTTGTGTGTGTTGTGGTGTGTTGTGTGTGTGTTGTGAGTTGTGTGCGTTGTGGTGTGTTGTGATGTGTTGTGTGTGTGTTGTGAGTTGTGTGTGTTGTGGTGTGTTGTGATGTGTTGTGTGTGTGTTGTGGTGTGTTGTGTGTGTGTTGTGATGTGTTGTGTGTGTGTTGTGAGTTGTGTGTGTTGTGGTGTGTTGTGATGTGTTGTGTGTGTGTTGTGGTGTGTTGTGATGTATGAGCCTTTCCCCCCCCAATAGGGTCCCCACCCCTCAGGAGGGCCCTCACCCCTCAGGAGGGCCCTCACCCCTCAGGAGGGCCCTCATCCCTCAGGAGGGCCCCCACCCCTCAGGAGGGCCCCCCCCCTCAGGAGGGCCCCCACCCCTCAGGAGGGCCCTCATCCCTCAGGAGGGCCCCCACCCCTCAGGAGGGCCCCCACCCCTCAGGAGGGCCCCCACCCCTCAGGAGGGCCCTCACCCCTCAAGAGGGCCCTCATCCCTCAGGAGGGCCCCCACCCCTCAGGAGGGCCCCCACCCCTCAGGAGGGCCCCCACCCCTCAGGAGGGCCCCCACCCCTCGCGAGGGCCCATATCTCCCTCACGCCCATTAGGCCGCCCAACGGCTCGGAACAGATCGGCTTCTGCCGCCGCTCTCAAGTTACTGATTTTTCCTAAGATATTTGTATTATTTTGCTAGTATCATTATTTGTATTATTTTGTTAGCATTATTATTGTTTGTACCGTTGTTTTGTATTATTATTTGTATTTTTGTTATGTGTATTATTTTGTTACCATTATTTTGCTGGTATTGTTGGTAATATTTTCCTAGAAATAAGATTTCCATGCCTTTAATTCACTTTATTTTTTATTAATCGTTAATGAATAGAATAATTGGCGTTTTGATCGCAAAATTTCTGCTAAGTTCCCTTTTTTCCCAAAATCTGAAAAATACCCTAAATTCTGCTCTGTTTTTAGCCCAAATTATTCCGGGGTAAAAATCTAAATTTTTTAAACTTAACAAAACTTAGCTTAAAAATATGAAACTTTATCATTTTCTTAAACTTTCGAAGGATCATGAACATGATATTGAATTTTAGAGGCGTGCTCGGAATTGCTGTTCATATATAACTTATATAACAAATATATATATTTGTTAATATATATGATGTAATTCAAATGTAGATATAACTTTGTTTATTGATTTATATATTTATATGTATATATTCATTTATTGGTACATAAATTTTATATTGATTTATAAATTTTGAAATAGAATAGGTTTTTCTTTTTGTTGCGGACCATCTATTTTCGGTTCACTGCTGTCCTGCTTTTCTGCACCTACTACTTTCTTTACTGCTCACTTCTTGTTTCGTAATCTTCTTTCTTGACTCACTATTTCTATGCACCTTATGCATAGATTTCGCGTTCCCTTTAACTCCTAACTAAATTGTGCATTCATCCTTCCTCTCATCGGATCGTCTTCGTTGAGGACAGGGAGGCTTACACTAACTTTCCATGTCTATTGTGCAGAGATTCCTCGTTTTCTGGTCCTTACTCAACTGTATATCTCTTTGCGCCCACGAGATCGCGTGTGTGGTGATGGTGGTAAATAACACCATCAATGACGTGTCAATAACACCACCAATAACGTCAATAACGTTGTGCAGGGCCGGCGTTCGAGCTGATGCGGCAGTCTGCCAGCTACCACAACCAGTATCAATAACATCGTCAATAACACTACCAATAACGTTTTAATAACAATAACGTTTCAATAACAACAATAACGTTTCAATAACAACAATAACGTTTCAATAACAACAATAACGTTTCAATAACAACAATAACGTTTCAATAACAACAATAACGTATCAATAACCACCAATAACGTGTCAATAACCACCATTAACGTGTAAATAACTACCAATAACGTGTCAAAACCATCAATAACGTGTCAAAACCATCAATAACGTGTCAAAACCATCAATAACGGGTCAACAAGCATCAATAACGGGCCAATAAGCATCAATAACGGGTCAATAAGCATCAATAACGGGTCAATAAGCATCAATAACGGGTCAATAACCACCAATAACACCATCACCATTTCCGTGCAGGCCCCGCGTTCGAGCTGGTGCGGCCGTCAGCGGGCTACCACGGGCTGGTGGCGGAGGACGCGCTGGAGGTGGCCGTTCATCCCCCCATCCGGGCCGGGCCTGGCGTGTGTGCCTTCCGGGTGGTGGGGGGCTCCTCTGAGGACCTGCCCTTCCTGGTGAGTGTGTGGGGGTGGTGGTGGTTGGGGGCTCCTCTGAGGACCTGCCCTTCCTGGTGAGTGTGTGGGGGTGGTGGGGGGCTCCTCTGAGTACCTGCCCTTCCTGGTGAGTGTGTGGGGTGGTGGTGGGGGGCTCCTCTGAGGACCTGCCCTTCCTGGTGAGTGTGTGGGGTGGTGGTGGGGGGCTCCTCTGAGGACCTGCCCTTCCTGGTGAGTGTGGGGTGGTGGTGGGGGGCTCCTCTGAGTACCTGCCCTTCCTGGTGAGTGTGTGGGGGTGGTGGTGGGGGGCTCCTCTGAATACCTGCCCTTCCTGGTGAGTGTGTGGGGTGGTGGTGGGGGGCTCCTCTGAGGACCTGCCCTTCCTGGTGAGTGTGGGGTGGTGGTGGGGGGCTCCTCTGAGTACCTGCCCTTCCTGGTGAGTGTGTGGGGGTGGTGGTGGGGGGCTCCTCTGAATACCTGCCCTTCCTGGTGAGTGTGTGGGGGTGGTGGTGGGGGGCTCCTCTGAGGACCTGCCCTTCCTGGTGAGGGTGTGGGGGTGGTGGTGGGGGGCTCCTCTGAGGACCTGCCCTTCCTGGTGAGTGTGTGGGGTGGTGGTGGGGGGCTCCTCTGAAGACCTGCCCTTCCTGGTGAGTGTGTGGGGGTGGTGGTGGGGGGCTCCTCTGAGGACCTGCCCTTCCTGGTGAGGGTGTGGGGGTGGTGGTGGGGGGCTTCTCTGAGGACCTGCCCTTCCTGGTGAGTGTGTGGGGGTGGTGGTGGGGGGCTCCTCTGAGGACCTGCCCTTCCTGGTGAGTGTGGGGTGGTGGTGGGGGGCTCCTCTGAGTACCTGCCCTTCCTGGTGAGTGTGTGGGGTGGTGGTGGGGGGCTCCTCTGAGGACCTGCCCTTCCTGGTGAGTGTGGGGTGGTGGTGGGGGGCTCCTCTGAGTACCTGCCCTTCCTGGTGAGTGTGTGGGGGTGGTGGTGGGGGGCTCCTCTGAATACCTGCCCTTCCTGGTGAGTGTGTGGGGGTGGTGGTGGGGGGCTCCTCTGAATACCTGCCCTTCCTGGTGAGTGTGTGGGGGTGGTGGTGGGGGGCTCCTCTGAGGACCTGCCCTTCCTGGTGAGTGTGTGGGTGGTGGTGGTGGGGGGGCTCCTCTGAGGACCTGCCCTTCCTGGTGAGTGTGTGGGGGTGGTGGTGGGGGGCTCCTCTGAGGACCTGCCCTTCCTGGTGAGTGTGTGGGGGTGGTGGTGGGGGGCTCCTCTGAGGATCTGCCCTTCCTGGTGAGTGTGTGGGGTGGTGGTGGGGGGCTCCTCTGAGGACCTGCCCTTCCTGGTGAGGGTGTGGGGGTGGTGGTGGGGGCTCCTCTGAGGACCTGCCCTTCCTGGTGAGTGTGTGGGGTGGTGGTGGGGGGCTCCTCTGAGGACCTGCCCTTCCAGGTGAGTGTGTGGGGGTGGTGGTGGGGGGCTTCTCTGAGGACCTGCCCTTCCTGGTGAGGGTGTGGGGTGGTGGTGGGGGGCTCCTCTGAGGACCTGCCCTTCCTGGTGAGTGTGTGGGGTGGTGGTGGGGGGCTCCTCTGAGGACCTGCCCTTCCTGGTGAGGGTGTGGGGTGGTGGTGGGGGGCTCCTCTGAGGACCTGCCCTTCCTGGTGAGTGTGTGGGGTGGTGGTGGGGGGCTCCTCTGAGGACCTGCCCTTCCTGGTGAGGGTGTGGGGTGGTGGGGGGCTCCTCTGAGGACCTGCCCTTCCTGGTGAGTGTGTGGGGTGGTGGTGGGGGGCTCCTCTGAGGACCTGCCCTTCCTGGTGAGGGTGTGGGGTGGTGGTGGGGGGCTCCTCTGAGGACCTGCCCTTCCTGGTGAGTGTGTGGGGTGGTGGTGGGGGGCTCCTCTGAGGACCTGCCCTTCCTGGTGAGTGTGTGGGGTGGTGGTGGGGGGCTCCTCTGAGGACCTGCCCTTCCTGGTGAGTGTGTGGGGTGGGGGTGGTGGTGGGGGGCTCCTCTGAGGACCTGCCCTTCCTGGTGAGTGTGTGGGGTGGTGGTGGGGGGCTCCTCTGAGGACCTGCCCTTCCTGGTGAGTGTGTGGGGTGGTGGTGGGGGGCTCCTCTGAGGACCTGCCCTTCCTGGTGAGTGTGTGGAGGTGGTGGGGGTCGGGATATGGGGCGCTGGGAGTGGTGCTGAGAACATGCCCTTTTTGGTAGCGGGTAATTCGGGGGATGCTTATGGGGGTACGTAGCTCCTTGGGGCATACATGGGGACCTTCTGGAGGTGGTGAGGACATCCCCTTCTTGGTGAGGGGATACTTATGGGGAGTACCTATGAGGTACAACTGGGTAATTAAGGGGGAGTACGTGGGAAGTTTGAGGTCTTTCTGGGGGTACTGTGAGGTTCTAATTAGGTACATGGGGCCTGCTGGTCGTGAAGACATTCTCTTTCTGGTGAGCGAGCTCTAGGGTACCTTGGGGAGGTCCTTCTGGGGGTACATGGGAAGAGGATGCCTTTTGGGGGTACAGAGGGATGAGGAACCATCTGGGGGGTACATGAGGAGGGGGCTTTATGGGGGTACATGGGAGGGGGGCCCTGGTGGTACTTAGGGAGGGGAAGCCTTCTGGGGGTACATGGGGAAGGGGAGCCTTCTGGGGGTACATAGGGGGGCGTCCTGCTGGGAGTACATGGGGAAGGGGAGCCTTGTGGGGGTACCTGGGGAGAGGGGTCCTTTTGGGGGTACATGGAGAGATGGGTCCTTTTGGGAGTACATGAAATAGTTTTGGGGTAAGTATAAATAGATTTTTGGATGATAGATATGAATATTTAAGGGGAATAGAGGTCGTTTTTGGGAAACACATGGTCCTTCTAGGATTAGGTGACGGCCTTCTAAGGTGCAGAAAATTCTTTTTGGAGGGTATGGGTAGTTTATACAACTGTTTAGCGGGGATTTGACATTTTGAAAAATTATATCAACTGAGATGAGTTTATTCTTTGTGCTGTTGGATGTTAAAATGTTAAGTTCTTTGAGGTGTGTGTTGTGTTCTTCTTTTGCTTCTATTATTCCCTCCTGTTCCTCCAATGTCCCCCCTCCTGTTCCTCCAATGTCCCCCTCCTGTTCCTCCAATGTCCCCCCTCTTGTTCCTCCAATGTCCCCCCCTCTTGTTCCTCCAATGTCCCCCCTCCTGTTCCTCCAATGTCCCCCTCCTGTTCCTCCAATGTCCCCCTCCTGTTCCTCCAATGTCCCCCTCCTGTTCCTCCAATGTCCCCCTCCTGTTCCTCCAATGTCCCCCTCCTGTTCCTCCAATGTCCCCCTTTCTGTTCCTCCAATGTCCCCCCTCCTGTTCCTACAATGTCCTTCCTCTTGTTCCTCCAATGTCCCCCCTCTTGTTCCTCCTATGTCCCCCCTCCTGTTCCTCCAATGTCCCCCCTCTTGTTCCTCCAATGTCCCCCCTCTTGTTCCTCCAATGTCCTTCCTCTTGTTCCTCCAATGTCCTCCTCCTGTTCCTCCTATGTCCTCCTCCTGTTCCTCCTATGTCCCCCTTTCTGTTCCTCCAATGTCCCCCTCCTGTTCCTCCAATGTCCCCCTTTCTGTTCCTCCAATGTCCCCCCTCTTGTTCCTCCTATGTCCCCCCTCTTGTTCCTCCAATGTCCCCCCTCTTGTTCCTCCAATGTCCTTCCTCTTGTTCCTCCAATGTCCTCCTCCTGTTCCTCCTATGTCCTCCTCCTGTTCCTCCAATGTCCCCCTTTCTGTTCCTCCAATGTCCCCCTTTCTGTTCCTCCAATGTCCCCCTTTCTGTTCCTCCAATGTCCCCCCTCTTGTTCCTCCTATGTCCCCCCTCCTGTTCCTCCAATGTCCCCCCTCTTGTTCCTCCAATGTCCTTCCTCTTGTTCCTCCAATGTCCCCCTCCTGTTCCTCCAATGTCCCCCTCCTGTTCCTCCAATGTCCCCCTCCTGTTCCTCCAATGTCCCCCTCCTGTTCCTACAATGTCCCCCTCCTGTTCCTCCAATGTCCCCCTCCTGTTCCTCCAATGTCCCCCTCTTGTTCCTCCAATGTCCCCCTCCTGTTCCTCCAATGTCCCCCCTCTTGTTCCTCCAATGTCCCCCTCCTGTTCCTCCAATGTCCCCCTCCTGTTCCTCCAATGTCCCCCTCCTGTTCCTCCAATGTCCCCCTCCTGTTCCTCCAATGTCCCCCTCTTGTTCCTCCAATGTCCCCCTCCTGTTCCTCCAATGTCCCCCTCCTGTTCCTCCAATGTCCCCCTCCTGTTCCTCCAATGTCCCCCTCCTGTTCCTCCAATGTCCCCCTCCTGTTCCTCCAATGTCCCCCTCCTGTTCCTACAATGTCCCCCTCCTGTTCCTCCAATGTCCCCCCTCCTGTTCCTCCTATGTCCCCCCTCCTGTTCCTCCTATGTCCCCCCTCCTGTTCCTCCTATGTCCCCCCTCCTGTTCCTCCTATGTCCCCCTCTTGTTCCTCCAATGTCCCCCCTCTTGTTCCTCCAATGTCCCCCCTCTTGTTCCTCCAATGTCCCCCCTCCTGTTCCTCCAATGTCCCCCTCCTGTTCCTCCAATGTCCCCCTCCTGTTCCTCCAATGTCCCCCTCCTGTTCCTCCAATGTCCCCCCTCCTGTTCCTCCAATGTCCCCCTCCTGTTCCTCCAATGTCCCCCTCCTGTTCCTCCAATGTCCTCCTCCTGTTCCACCAATGTCCTCCTCCTGTTCCTCCAATGTCCCCCTCCTGTTCCTCCAATGTCCCCCTCCTGTTCCTCCAATGTCCCCCCTCCTGTTCCTCCAATGTCCCCCCTCCTGTTCCTCCAATGTCCCCCCCTCCTGTTCCTCCAATGTCCCCCCTCCTGTTCCTCCAATGTCCCCCTCCTGTTCCTCCAATGTCCCCCCTCTTGTTCCTCCAATGTCCCCCCTCTTGTTCCTCCAATGTCCCCCTCCTGTTCCTCCAATGTCCCCTCCTGTTCCTCCAATGTCCCCCCTCCTGTTCCTCCAATGTCCCCCCTCCTGTTCCTCCAATGTCCCCCTCCTGTTCCTCCAATGTCCCCTCCTGTTCCTCCAATGTCCCCCCTCCTGTTCCTCCAATGTCCCCCTCCTGTTCCTCCAATGTCCCCCTCCTGTTCCTCCAATGTCCCCCTCCTGTTCCTCCAATGTCCCCTCCTGTTCCTCCAATGTCCCCCCTCCTGTTCCTCCAATGTCCCTCCTCCTGTTCCTCCAATGTCCCCCCTCTTGTTCCTCCAATGTCCCCCCTCTTGTTTCTCCAATGTCCCCCTCCTGTTCCTCCAATGTCCCCCCTCTTGTTCCTCCAATGTCCCCCCTCTTGTTCCTCCAATGTCCCCCCTCTTGTTCCTCCAATGTCCCCCCTCTTGTTCCTCCAATGTCCCCCCTCCTGTTCCTCCAATGTCCCCCTCCTGTTCCTCCAATGTCCCCCTCCTGTTCCTCCAATGTCCCCCTCCTGTTCCTCCAATGTCCCCCTCCTGTTCCTCCAATGTCCCCCTCCTGTTCCTCCAATGTCCCCCTCCTGTTCCTCCAATGTCCCCCTCCTGTTCCCCCAATGTCCCCCTCCTGCTCCCCCAATGTCCCCCTCCTGCTCCCCCAATGTCCCCCTCCTGTTCCCCCAATGTCCCCCTCCTGTTCCCCCAATGTCCCCCTCCTGTTCCCCCCATGTCCCCCTCCTGTTCCCCCCATGTCCCCCTCCTGTTCCCCCCATGTCCCCCTCCTGTTCCCCCAATGTCCCCCTCCTGTTCCCCCAATGTCCCCCTCCTGTTCCCCCAATGTCCCCCTCCTGTTTCCCCAATGTCCTCCTCCTGTTTCCCCAATGTCCCCCTCCTGTTCCTCCAATGTCCCCCTCCTGTTCCCCCAATGTCCCCCTCCTGTTCCCCCAATGTCCTCCTCCTGTTCCCCCAATGTCCTCCTCCTGTTCCCCCAATGTCCTCCTCCTGTTCCCCCAATGTCCTCCTCCTGTTCCCCCAATGTCCCCCTCCTGTTCCCCCAATGTCCCCCTCCTGTTCCCCCAATGTCCCCTTCCTGTTCCCCCAATGTCCCCCTCCTGTTCCTCCAATGTCCCCCTCCTGTTCCCTCAATGTCCCCCTTTCTGTTCCTCCAATGTCCCCCCTCTTGTTCCTCCTATGTCCCCCCTCCTGTTCCTCCAATGTCCCCCCTCTTGTTCCTCCAATGTCCTTCCTCTTGTTCCTCCAATGTCCTCCTCCTGTTCCTCCCCTCCTCCTGTTCCTCCTATGTCCTCCTCCTGTTCCTCCTATGTCCCCCTTTCTGTTCCTCCAATGTCCCCCTCCTGTTCCTCCAATGTCCCCCTTTCTGTTCCTCCAATGTCCCCCCTCTTGTTCCTCCTATGTCCCCCCTCCTGTTCCTCCAATGTCCCCCCTCTTGTTCCTCCAATGTCCTCCTCCTGTTCCTCCTATGTCCTCCTCCTGTTCCTCCTATGTCCCCCTCCTGTTCCTCCAATGTCCCCCTTTCTGTTCCCCCAATGTCCCCCTCCTGTTTCCCCAATGTCCTCCTGTTTCCCCAATGTCCCCCTCCTGTTCCTCCAATGTCCCCCTCCTGTTCCCCCAATGTCCTCCTCCTGTTCCCCCAATGTCCTCCTCCTGTTCCCCCAATGTCCTCCTCCTGTTCCCCCAATGTCCCCCTCCTGTTCCCCCAATGTCCCCCTCCTGTTCCCCCAATGTCCCCTTCCTGTTCCCCCAATGTCCCCCTCCTGTTCCTCCAATGTCCCCCTCCTGTTCCCTCAATGTCCCCCTCCTGTTCCTCCAATGTCCCCCTCCTGTTCCCCCAATGTCCCCCTCCTGTTCCTCCAATGTCCCCCTCCTGTTCCCTCAATGTCCCCCTCCTGTTCCTCCAATGTCCCCCTCCTGTTCCTCCAATGTCCCCCTCCTGTTCCTCCAATGTCCCCCTCCTGTTCCTCCAATGTCCCCCTCCTGTTCCCCCAATGTCCCCTTCTATTTCCAGCATTTTTATCGTCTCCAGCATTTCATATTCCTCAAAATTCCCCAACTTTTCACCTTCCCTCAGTCCCAAAACTCACATTTGCGGCCCGTCATTTCTGGTTAACTTTCTCTAGGCATTGCCTCTCGAGTGGGGAGGCTTCTGGTGGGGAGGCTTCTTCTTCCCCATCTGGTGGGGAGGCTTCTTCTTCCCCAGCTGGTGGGGAGGCTTCCTCCTCCCCAGCTGGTGGGGAAGATAAAACCATTCAGGTCATATCTCTGGGGAATTTTCTCGGGAAGGCTTCTATATTTTGGTTGTGCAGCTTTCTGAGGCTCATGGAATTGTTTTAAATTCTGGTTTTTGCTTCGAACTGGCGAAGTTTTTACCCTAACTCGACTTCGTTTTATATTGGTTGAACTTGCCGATTTTACCCAACACTGAGTTAGTGATGAGTTAATGATGAGTTAATGAAGTTGAACGATGAGTTGATGAGAACTTGAGGTAATGTGAAGTTGAAGAAGTTGAGCGGTGAGTTAATGTGAAGTTCAACATCCAACTCAAATATAAAGTCGAAAGTTGTTTAAAGTTGTTACGAATAGCGAGCATTTACTGGGAATACTGTGCACGATTTATTTAAATAGATTGTTAAAAAAATTCAAACTGCCCATTGATGGGTCCTACCGCAGTTTATGTGCTTAATTGACGTTTATGAGTTACTCTTCATTTAGGTGGCAATTATTGCTTAGATTCTAGTGGCAATTTTACCCCAAATTGGCCTGGTGATTTTCACCCCAAATTGGCCTGGTGATTTTCACCCCAAATTGACCAGGTGATTTACACCCCAAATTGACCAGGTGATTTACACCCCAAATTGACCTGGTGATTTACACCCCAAATTGACCTGGTGATTTACACCCCAAATTGACCAGGTGATTTACACCCCAAATTGACCAGGTGATTTACACCCCAAATTGACCTGGTGATTTACACCCCAAATTGACCTGGTGATTTACACCCCAAATTGACCTGGTGATTTACACCCCAAATTGGCCTGGTGATTTTCACCCCAAATTGGCCTGGTGATTTTCACCCCAAATTGGCCTGGTGATTTTCACCCCAAATTGGCCTGGTGATTTTCACCCCAAATTGGCCTGGTGATTTTCACCCCAAATTGGCCTGGTGATTTTCACCCCAAATTGGCCTGGTGATTTTCACCCCAAATTGACCAGGTGATTTACACCCCAAATTGACCTGGTGATTTACACCCCAAATTGACCTGGTGATTTTCACCCCAAATTGACCTGGTGATTTTCACCCCAAATTGACCTGGTGATTTTACACCCCAAATTGACCTGGTGATTTTACACCCCAAATTGGCCTGGTGATTTTCACCCCAAATTGACCTGGTGATTTTCACCCCAAATTGACCAGGTGATTTTACACCCCAAATTGGCCTGGTGATTTTCACCCCAAATTGACCAGGTGATTTTCACCCCAAATTGGCCTGGTGATTTCACACCCCAAATTGACCAGGTGATTTTACACCCCAAATTGACCTGGTGATTTTCACCCCAAATTGACCTGGTGATTTTACACCCCAAATTGACCTAGTGATTTTCACCCCAAATTGACCTGGTGATTTACACCCCAAATTGACCTGGTGATTTTCACCCCAAATTGACCGGGTGATTTTCACCCCAAATTGACCTGGTGATTTTCACCCCAAATTGACCTGGTGATTTTCACCCCAAATTGACCTGGTGATTTTCACCCCAAATTGACCTGGTGATTTTACACCCCAAATTGACCTGGTGATTTTACACCCCAAATTGACCTGGTGATTTTACACCCCAAATTGACCTGGTGATTTTACACCCCAAATTGACCTGGTGATTTTACACCCCAAATTGACCTGGTGATTTTACACCCCAAATTGACCTGGTGATTTACACCCCAAATTGACCAGGTGATTTTCACCCCAAATTGACCTGGTGATTTTACACCCCAAATTGACCTGGTGATTTTACACCCCAAATTGACCTGGTGATTTTACACCCCAAATTGACCTGGTGATTTTCACCCCAAATTGACCTGGTGATTTTACACCCCAAATTGACCTGGTGATTTTACACCCCAAATTGACCTGGTGATTTTACACCCCAAATTGACCTGGTGATTTTACACCCCAAATTGACCTGGTGATTTACACCCCAAATTGACCAGGTGATTTTCACCCCAAATTGACCTGGTGATTTTCACCCCAAATTGACCTGGTGATTTTACACCCCAAATTGACCTGGTGATTTACACCCCAAATTGACCAGGTGATTTTACACCCCAAATTGACCTGGTGATTTTACACCCCAAATTGACCTGGTGATTTACACCCCAAATTGACCTGGTGATTTTACACCCCAAATTGACCTGGTGATTTTACACCCCAAATTGACCTGGTGATTTTACACCCCAAATTGACCTGGTGATTTTACACCCCAAATTGACCTGGTGATTTTCACCCCAAATTGACCTGGTGATTTTCACCCCAAATTGACCTGGTGATTTTACACCCCAAATTGACCTGGTGATTTTACACCCCAAATTGACCTGGTGATTTTACACCCCAAATTGACCTGGTGATTTACACCCCAAATTGACCTGGTGATTTACACCCCAAATTGACCTGGTGATTTCCACCCCAAATTGACCTGGTGATTTTCACCCCAAATTGACCTGGTGATTTACACCCCAAATTGACCTGGTGATTTACACCCCAAATTGACCTGGTGATTTCCACCCCAAATTGACCTGGTGATTTTACACCCCAAATTGACCTGGTGATTTTACACCCCAAATTGACCTGGTGATTTTACACCCCAAATTGACCTGGTGATTTTACACCCCAAATTGACCTGGTGATTTTACACCCCAAATTGACCTGGTGATTTTACACCCCAAATTGATCTGGTGATTTTCACCCCAAATTGATCTGGTGATTCTACACCCCAAATTGACCTGGTGATTTTACACCCCAAATTGACCAGGTGATTTACACCCCAAATTGACCTGGTGATTTACACCCCAAATTGACCTGGTGATTTTCACCCCAAATTGACCTGGTGATTTTACACCCCAAATTGACCAGGTGATTTACACCCCAAATTGACCTGGTGATTTACACCCCAAATTGACCTGGTGATTTTCACCCCAAATTGACCTGGTGATTTTACACCCCAAATTGACCTGGTGATTTTCTCCCCACATTTGCCTGGTGATTTTCTCCCCACATTGGCCTGGTGATTTTCACCCCAAATTGGCCTGGTGATTTTCACCCCAAATTGACCTGGTGATTTTCACCCCAAATTGACCTGGTGATTTTCACCCCAAATTGGCCTGGTGATTTTCACCCCAAATTGGCCTGGTGATTTTCACCCCAAATTGACCAGGTGATTTACACCCCAAATTGACCAGGTGATTTACACCCCAAATTGACCAGGTGATTTACACCCCAAATTGACCTGGTGATTTACACCCCAAATTGACCTGGTGATTTTCACCCCAAATTGACCTGGTGATTTTCACCCCAAATTGACCTGGTGATTTTACACCCCAAATTGACCTGGTGATTTTACACCCCAAATTGACCTGGTGATTTTCACCCCAAATTGACCAGGTGATTTTCACCCCAAATTGACCTGGTGATTTTACACCCCAAATTGACCTAGTGATTTTCACCCCAAATTGACCTGGTGATTTACACCCCAAATTGACCTGGTGATTTTCACCCCAAATTGACCGGGTGATTTTCACCCCAAATTGACCTGGTGATTTTCACCCCAAATTGACCTGGTGATTTTACACCCCAAATTGACCTGGTGATTTTACACCCCAAATTGACCTGGTGATTTTACACCCCAAATTGACCTGGTGATTTTACACCCCAAATTGACCTGGTGATTTTCACCCCAAATTGACCTGGTGATTTTACACCCCAAATTGACCTGGTGATTTTCACCCCAAATTGACCTGGTGATTTTACACCCCAAATTGACCTGGTGATTTTCACCCCAAATTGACCTGGTGATTTACACCCCAAATTGACCTGGTGATTTTCACCCCAAATTGACCTGGTGATTTTACACCCCAAATTGACCTGGTGATTTTACACCCCAAATTGACCTAGTGATTTTCACCCCAAGTTGACCTGGTGATTTTCACCCCAAATTGACCTGGTGATTTACACCCCAAATTGACCTGGTGATTTTCACCCCAAATTGACCGGGTGATTTTCACCCCAAATTGACCTGGTGATTTTCACCCCAAATTGACCTGGTGATTTACACCCCAAATTGACCTGGTGATTTTCACCCCAAATTGACCTGGTGATTTTCACCCCAAATTGACCTGGTGATTTACACTCCAAATTGACCTGGTGATTTTCACCCCAAATTGACCTGGTGATTTTCACCCCAAATTGACCTGGTGATTTTACACCCCAAATTGACCTGGTGATTTACACTCCAAATTGACCTGGTGATTTACACCCCAAATTGACCAGGTGATTTTCACCCCAAATTGACCTGGTGATTTTCACCCCAAATTGACCTGGTGATTTTCACCCCAAATTGACCTGGTGATTTTCACCCCAAATTGACCTGGTGATTTT
The DNA here is from genome assembly GCA_030386875.1 of Morinoia aosen. Classification (NCBI taxonomy): domain Eukaryota; kingdom Metazoa; phylum Arthropoda; class Malacostraca; order Amphipoda; family Talitridae; genus Morinoia; species Morinoia aosen. The sequence goes on along the minus strand of CM059580.1, from coordinate 15,239,753 downwards.
CACCCCAAATTGACCTGGTGATTTTACACCCCAAATTGACCTGGTGATTTACACTCCAAATTGACCTGGTGATTTACACCCCAAATTGACCAGGTGATTTTCACCCCAAATTGACCAGGTGATTTTCACCCCAAATTGACCTGGTGATTTTACACCCCAAATTGACCTGGTGATTTTCACCCCAAATTGACCTGGGGATTTTCACCCCAAATTGACCTGGTGATTTTCACCCCAAATTGACCTGGTGATTTTCACCCCAAATTGACCTGGTGATTTTACACCCCAAATTGACCTGGTGATTTTCACCCCAAATTGACCTGGGGATTTTCACCCCAAATTGACCTGGTGATTTACACCCCAAATTGACCTGGTGATTTACACCCCAAATTGACCTGGTGATTTCCACCCCAAATTGACCTGGTGATTTTCACCCCAAATTGACCTGGGGATTTACACCCCAAATTGACCTGGTGATTTACACCCCAAATTGACCTGGTGATTTACACCCCAAATTGACCTGGTGATTTTACACCCCAAATTGACCTGGTGATTTTACACCCCAAATTGACCTGGTGATTTTACACCCCAAATTGACCTGGTGATTTTACACCCCAAATTGACCTGGTGATTTTACACCCCAAATTGACCTGGTGATTTTACACCCCAAATTGACCTGGTGATTTTCACCCCAAATTGATCTGGTGATTTTCACCCCAAATTGATCTGGTGATTCTACACCCCAAATTGACCTGGTGATTTTACACCCCAAATTGACCTGGTGATTTTACACCCCAAATTGACCTGGTGATTTTACACCCCAAATTGACCTGGTGATTTTACACCCCAAATTGACCTGGTGATTTTACACCCCAAATTGACCTGGTGATTTTACACCCCAAATTGACCTGGTGATTTTACACCCCAAATTGACCTGGTGATTTACACCCCAAATTGACCAGGTGATTTACACCCCAAATTGACCAGGTGATTTACACCCCAAATTGACCAGGTGATTTACACCCCAAATTGACCTGGTGATTTACACCCCAAATTGACCTGGTGATTTTCACCCCAAATTGACCTGGTGATTTTCACCCCAAATTGACCTGGTGATTTTACACCCCAAATTGACCTGGTGATTTTACACCCCAAATTGACCTGGTGATTTTCACCCCAAATTGACCAGGTGATTTTCACCCCAAATTGACCTGGTGATTTTACACCCCAAATTGACCTAGTGATTTTCACCCCAAATTGACCTGGTGATTTACACCCCAAATTGACCTGGTGATTTTCACCCCAAATTGACCGGGTGATTTTCACCCCAAATTGACCTGGTGATTTTCACCCCAAATTGACCTGGTGATTTTCACCCCAAATTGACCTGGTGATTTTACACCCCAAATTGACCTGGTGATTTTACACCCCAAATTGACCTGGTGATTTTACACCCCAAATTGACCTGGTGATTTTCACCCCAAATTGACCTGGTGATTTTACACCCCAAATTGACCTGGTGATTTTCACCCCAAATTGACCTGGTGATTTTACACCCCAAATTGACCTGGTGATTTTCACCCCAAATTGACCTGGTGATTTACACCCCAAATTGACCTGGTGATTTTCACCCCAAATTGACCTGGTGATTTTACACCCCAAATTGACCTGGTGATTTTACACCCCAAATTGACCTGGTGATTTTCACCCCAAATTGACCTGGTGATTTACACCCCAAATTGACCTGGTGATTTTCACCCCAAATTGACCGGGTGATTTTCACCCCAAATTGACCTGGTGATTTTCACCCCAAATTGACCTGGTGATTTACACCCCAAATTGACCTGGTGATTTTCACCCCAAATTGACCTGGTGATTTTCACCCCAAATTGACCTGGTGATTTACACTCCAAATTGACCTGGTGATTTTCACCCCAAATTGACCTGGTGATTTTCACCCCAAATTGACCTGGTGATTTTACACCCCAAATTGACCTGGTGATTTACACTCCAAATTGACCTGGTGATTTACACCCCAAATTGACCAGGTGATTTTCACCCCAAATTGACCTGGTGATTTTCACCCCAAATTGACCTGGTGATTTTCACCCCAAATTGACCTGGTGATTTTCACCCCAAATTGACCTGGTGATTTTCACCCCAAATTGACCTGGTGATTTTCACCCCAAATTGACCTGGTGATTTTACACCCCAAATTGACCTGGTGATTTACACTCCAAATTGACCTGGTGATTTACACCCCAAATTGACCAGGTGATTTTCACCCCAAATTGACCAGGTGATTTTCACCCCAAATTGACCTGGTGATTTTACACCCCAAATTGACCTGGTGATTTTCACCCCAAATTGACCTGGGGATTTTCACCCCAAATTGACCTGGTGATTTTCACCCCAAATTGACCTGGTGATTTTCACCCCAAATTGACCTGGTGATTTTACACCCCAAATTGACCTGGTGATTTTCACCCCAAATTGACCTGGGGATTTTCACCCCAAATTGACCTGGTGATTTACACCCCAAATTGACCTGGTGATTTACACCCCAAATTGACCTGGTGATTTCCACCCCAAATTGACCTGGTGATTTTCACCCCAAATTGACCTGGGGATTTACACCCCAAATTGACCTGGTGATTTACACCCCAAATTGACCTGGTGATTTACACCCCAAATTGACCTGGTGATTTCCACCCCAAATTGACCTGGTGATTTTACACCCCAAATTGACCTGGTGATTTTACACCCCAAATTGACCTGGTGATTTTACACCCCAAATTGACCTGGTGATTTTACACCCCAAATTGACCTGGTGATTTTACACCCCAAATTGATCTGGTGATTTTCACCCCAAATTGATCTGGTGATTTTCACCCCAAATTGATCTGGTGATTCTACACCCCAAATTGACCTGGTGATTTTCACCCCAAATTGACCAGGTGATTTTACACCCCAAATTGACCTGGTGATTTTACACCCCAAATTGACCTGGTGATTTTACACCCCAAATTGACCTGGTGATTTTACACCCCAAATTGACCTGGTGATTTTACACCCCAAATTGACCTGGTGATTTTACACCCCAAATTGACCTGGTGATTTTCACCCCAAATTGATCTGGTGATTTTCACCCCAAATTGATCTGGTGATTCTACACCCCAAATTGACCTGGTGATTTACACCCCAAATTGACCTGGTGATTTTACACCCCAAATTGACCTGGTGATTTACACCCCAAATTGACCTGGTGATTTTCACCCCAAATTGACCTGGTGATTTACACCCCAAATTGACCTGGTGATTTTCACCCCAAATTGACCTGGTGATTTTACACCCCAAATTGACCTGGTGATTTTACACCCCAAATTGACCTGGTGATTTTACACCCCAAATTGACCTGGTGATTTTACACCCCAAATTGACCTGGTGATTTTCACCCCAAATTGACCTGGTGATTTTCACCCCAAATTGACCTGGTGATTTACACCCCAAATTGACCTGGTGATTTTCACCCCAAATTGACCTGGTGATTTTACACCCCAAATTGACCTGGTGATTTTACACCCCAAATTGACCTGGTGATTTTACACCCCAAATTGACCTGGTGATTTTACACCCCAAATTGACCTGGTGATTTTACACCCCAAATTGACCTGGTGATTTTACACCCCAAATTGACCTGGTGATTTTACACCCCAAATTGACCTGGTGATTTTACACCCCAAATTGACCTGGTGATTTTCACCCCAAATTGATCTGGTGATTTTCACCCCAAATTGATCTGGTGATTCTACACCCCAAATTGACCTGGTGATTTACACCCCAAATTGACCTGGTGATTTTACACCCCAAATTGACCTGGTGATTTACACCCCAAATTGACCTGGTGATTTTCACCCCAAATTGACCTGGTGATTTACACCCCAAATTGACCTGGTGATTTTACACCCCAAATTGACCTGGTGATTTTACACCCCAAATTGACCTGGTGATTTTACACCCCAAATTGACCTGGTGATTTTCACCCCAAATTGATCTGGTGATTTTCACCCCAAATTGATCTGGTGATTCTACACCCCAAATTGACCTGGTGATTTACACCCCAAATTGACCTGGTGATTTTACACCCCAAATTGACCTGGTGATTTACACCCCAAATTGACCTGGTGATTTTACACCCCAAATTGATCTGGTGATTTTCACCCCAAATTGACCTAGTGATTTTCACCCCAAATTGACCTGGTGATTTTCACCCCAAATTGACCTAGTGATTTTCACCCCAAATTGACCTGGTGATTTTCACCCCAAATTGACCAGGTGATTTACACCCCAAATTGGCCTGGTGATTTACACCCCAAATTGACCAGGTGATTTTACACCCCAAATTGACCTGGTGATTTTCACCCCAAATTGACCTGGTGATTTACACCCCAAATTGACCTGGTGATTTACACCCCAAATTGACCTGGTGATTTACACCCCAAATTGACCTGGTGATTTTACACCCCAAATTGACCAGGTGATTTACACCCCAAATTGACCTGGTGATTTTCACCCCAAATTGACCTGGTGATTTACACCCCAAATTGACCTGGTGATTTTCACCCCAAATTGACCGGGTGATTTTCACCCCAAATTGACCTGGTGATTTTCACCCCAAATTGACCTGGTGATTTACACCCCAAATTGACCTGGTGATTTACACCCCAAATTGACCTGGTGATTTTCACCCCAAATTGACCTGGTGATTTTCACCCCAAATTGACCTGGTGATTTTCACCCCAAATTGACCTGGTGATTTTCACCCCAAATTGACCTGGTGATTTTCACCCCAAATTGACCTGGTGATTTTCACCCCAAATTGACCTGGTGATTTTCACCCCAAATTGACCTGGTGATTTACACCCCAAATTGACCAGGTGATTTTCACCCCAAATTGACCAGGTGATTTTCACCCCAAATTGACCTGGTGATTTTCACCCCAAATTGACCAGGTGATTTTCACCCCAAATTGACCAGGTGATTTTCACCCCAAATTGACCTGGTGTTTTTCACCCCAAATTGACCTGGTGATTTTCACCCCAAATTGACCTGGTGATTTTCACCCCAAATTGACCTGGTGATTTACACCCCAAATTGACCTGGTGATTTTCACCCCAAATTGACCTGGTGTTTTTCACCCCAAATTGACCTGGTGATTTTCACCCCAAATTGACCGGGTGATTTTCACCCCAAATTGACCTGGTGATTTACACCCCAAATTGACCTGGTGTTTTTCACCCCAAATTGACCTGGTGATTTTCACCCCAAATTGACCTGGTGATTTTCACCCCAAATTGGCCTGGTGATATTCACCCCAAAATGACCTGGTGATTTCCACCCCAAAATGACCTGGTGATTTTCACCCCAAATTGGCCTGGTGATTTTCACCCCAAATTGGCCTGGTGATTTTCACCCCAAATTGGCCTGGTGATTTTCACCCCAAATTGACCAGGTGATTTTCACCCCAAATTGACCAGGTGATTTTCACCCCAAATTGACCAGGTGATTTTCACCCCAAAATAACCAGGTGATTTTCACCCCAAATTGACCAGGTGATTTTCACCCCAAATTGACCAGGTGATTTTCACCCCAAATTGACCAGGTGATTTCCACCCCAAATTGACCAGGTGATTTTCACCCCAAATTGGCCTGGTGATTTTCACCCCAAATTGGCCTGGTGATTTTCACCCCAAATTGGCCTGGTGATTTTCACCCCAAATTGGCCTGGTGATTTTCACCCCAAATTGACCTGGGGATTTTAACCCCAAATTGACCTGGGGATTTTCACCCCAAATTGACCTGGGGATTTTCACCCCAAATTCAAAGGACTCGGAATAAATTCAAATGTGTCGTTCATTAAATTATTATTACACCATAGAATATATCCAGCATTACCTCTTCATTTTCTCGTTGCCATTTTACTGCCATTTCTTTTATTTGTCATTTCTTCTGCATCCATCCCACCTGCATCCCCGACATCCCCGTCGCTCCCCAATGCTGCCCACCTTCCTCTCAAATCCCCAATTATTTTTGGGTGTTTTTGAACGCGTTCCCGCAACTTCATTCCAGCCCCACGACTCCCCATTGCTTCCCCTCCTTCCCCACACGTTCCCCAATCGATCAACTCGCCGTCTTTCGTTGCGCGCCCTCACCACTTCCTCCCCACTCCCTCCTCCCCACCCCCTCCTCCCCACTCCCTCCTCCCCTCTCCCTCCTCCCCTCTCCCCACTCCCTCCTCCCCACTCCCTCCTCCCCACTCCCTCCTCCCCACTCCCTCCTCCCCACTCCCTCCTCCCCACTCCCCACTCCCTCCTCCCCACTCCCTCCTCCCCACCCCCTCCTCCCCACCCCCTCCTCCCCACTCCCCACTCCCTCCTCCCCACCCCCTCCTCCCCACTCCCTCCTCCCCACTCCCTCCTCCCCACTCCCTCCTTCCCACTCCCTCCTCCCCACTCCCTCCTCCCCACTCCCTCCTCCCCACTCCCTCCTCCCCACTCCCTCCTCCCCACTCCCTCCTCCCCACTCCCTCCTCCCCACTCCCTCCTCCCCACTCCCCACTCCCCACTCCCTCCTCCCCACTCCCCACTCCCTCCTCCCCACTCCCTCCTCCCCACTCCCTCCTCCCCACTCCCTCCTCCCCACTCCCTCCTCCCCACTCCCTCCTCCCCACCCCCTCCTCCCCACTCCCTCCTCCCCACTCCCTCCTCCCCAATCCCTCCTCCCCTCTCCCTCCTCCCCAATCCCTCCTCCCCTCTCCCTCCTCCCCCTCTCCCCACTCCCTCCTCCCCACTCCCTCCTCCCCTCTCCCCACTCCCTCCTCCCCACTCCCCTCCTCCCCACTCCCTCCTCCCCACTCCCCACTCCCTCCTCCCCTCTCCCCACTCCCTCCTCCCCACCCCCTCCTCCCCACTCCCTCCTCCCCACTCCCTCCTCCCCTCTCCCCACTCCCTCCTCCCCACTCCCTCCTCCCCACTCCCCACTCCCTCCTCCCCACCCCCTCCTCCCCACTCCCTCCTCCCCTCTCCCCACTCCCTCCTCCCCACTCCCTCCTCCCCACTCCCTCCTCCCCACTCCCTCCTCCCCACTCCCCTCCTCCCCACTCCCTCCTCCCCACTCCCTCCTCCCCTCTCCCCACTCCCTCCTCCCCACTCCCTCCTCCCCACTCCCTCCTCCCCACTCCCTCCTCCCCACCCCTTCCTCCCCACTCCCTCCTCCCCAATCCCTCCTCCCCAATCCCTCCTCCCCACTCCCTCCTCCCCACTCCCCACTCCCTCCTCCCCACTCCCTCCCCACTCCCTCCTCCCTCCTCCCTCCTCCCCACTCCCTCCTCCCCACTCCCTCCTCCCCACTCCCTCCTCCCCACTCCCTCCTCCCCACTCCCTCCTCCCCACTCCCTCCTCCCCACTCCCCTCCTCCCCACTCCCTCCTCCCCACTCCCTCCTCCCCACTCCCTCCTCCCCACTCCCTCCTCCCCACTCCCTCCTCCCCACTCCCTCCTCCCCACTCCCTCCTCCCCACTCCCTCCTCCCCACTCCCCACTCCCTCCTCCCCACTCCCTCCTCCCCACTCCCTCCTCCCCACTCCCCACTCCCTCCTCCCCACTCCCTCCTCCCCACTCCCCACTC